>JAUMHI010000074.1:915521-928324 GCA_032359435.1 Enteromius unitaeniatus
TACCACATACAGTCTGTACAGTAGAAACACCATTACACCTATGACCCCACAAAACATGAGTGTGTGTGTGTGTGTGTTTTCTCACCACGTCCATGATCTGCATCAGACTGAAGCTGAAGTGAACGGTGAGCGAGTGTGAGTCGTTATAAACGGGTCGTTCCAGAGGATTGTAGTTTCTCATCAAGTCTTTGTACAGACGCCGCTGATGCTCCCCCTGCAGAGACACTGACACACACACACACACACACACACACACACACACACACACAATTAACTGAAAGCTGTACTGACCACTAAACGTTTTTGTTTACATAATATATGTGTGCATAGTGTTTTTATATTTATTCTATTACATGTGTATATCATTTACATCATATATAAATATATTTAATGCATAAAAGTAACATATCTATTTTTAAATATACACATGCATGCATTTAGGCATACATATAAATAATAAAAATACACAGTAAACACACATATATTATCGAAACAACTTTATTTTTATTTAATCACTAGTTTAAACACTAGTTTTTTTTTTATATTTCTAATTATCTATTTCTCTTTATTTATTATTTTACTAGTCAAAAAAAACCCACACACAAATTATGTATTTATTTATTTTAGTTAGTTTGTATAAAAACACTACCAGTAATTGTGCAATTTGGTTTAACTACCACATATTTTCAGTCAGTAAAATAATTCATTAATAATAATAATGAATGAAGAGAAAGTAGTAAAAGTTGTTAAAAATGTTAGTGAAGCAGTAAAACACACAAACTACAATTAACTGTCTGTGTTTATGGTTTATGGACAGTATCTATCCCAGAATCCTGCTGTCATTGTTCGCTGTCCTCTGGACTGAGAGGTCAATGTCTCTCTGCGTCTATAATGAAGCAGCTTTAATTGAGTCTGTGTTCAGGAGAAGGTTCAATTACACTGACGGCCCCCGAGGAGCCCGTCTGACCCTCACCACACACACGGCCCTCATACTTATCAGGATTCATGAGCAGAATCAATCAGTCATTTCCTCAGAGTGGACACGCTGGAGGATCCCAGAACAACAACTGATCACACCCTCACAACAAACACTTCCAGAAATCCATGGTCTCTCGGAGCAAAACTAAGCTAAAAGACTTCAGGAGAATCACGTTTGCTTCTCAAATCAACTGTAACAACAATTTAAACAAATAAATAACAACTTACTCATAAATTATTATATATATATTTTTTTGCATGTATGGGTTTGTCACTATATATGTTTTATTATATATTTATAAATAAAATAAACTGGAAATAAACCAAGATCCTCAGAAACAAAACATTAAAATGATAAATATATTAATTTATTTCAAATAAATGCATTTATATTCATAATTAATGCATTCGTTTATTCATGTTTATGTATTTTCTGCAAAGAGAAGATAAACCTGCAAATAAACCCAACTAATTACATTTTTAGCTTCTCAGAAACAAGTCACGCTCAAATAAAAAATTATATATATATATATATAAATAAAGATGAATAATTCTCAATTTATATATATAATAGATAATAGAGAATAAATAACTTAAAAACAAATTGTATATATATGTATATATATATATATATATATATTCATACATGAATAATTCTCAGTACAGTATATATATATATATATACATATATATATATAGAGAGAGAGACAGAGAAGTATTCATCTTTTTCTTATATATATATATATATATATATAATCTTTTACATTTGAGTTATTTTGTGTATGTATATATAAATAAATAAATAAATAAATGTGAAAAATCAATTGTAAATATATATTTATATTAAACACACTTAATTGTAAGAATAAATGTATATTTATTTTCTTTCCTTTTTGTAAAGACTTGGAAATAAACCTTAAGTTTGAAGCCCTTCAGAAACAAAACGCATGATTAAAAAAATTCATCTTTCAAATGAGTTTTGAACAGACAGATGGATATATAAACACAGATCCAGCATCATGGCAAACCTACTCGTTTTTTAGTCAAGTACGATCATATCGTGTATTTTCCTGCTATTGAGTTCATGCTTATTATCCTAATACCAGAGTAATACAAGAACATAAAACAATAATAATATATAATACAGAGACAACAGCACAACGTGAAGCAGAAAAACTACCGTCAAACCCGAACAGAGCAGCAGCTCAGAACCGAGAGTGATGAATGAAAGAGTACCGTGGATGAGGAGAGCAGCGGTCAGCAGAGACAGAGTCCGGTCCCGGGAGCCCATGACCGTCACACCGGCGCAGACAGCACCGGAGAGAGAGAGGAGCACCTGCACCACAACCAACCCCGAGCTCACTGTGAGATTACCGAGACCGAAACACCAGCTCTGGACCCCTGCGGGGACTTTACGGTAACGTTACGTGCGATTAACGTTTAATACATTTAATTTACATTTCTTTTCTTTAAACTGTTGCTAAATAATAACACTTTTTAAATAAAAAAAAAAGTAGAGATATTTTAGTTGCAGGCTATTATATTTTATTGTAGTTTTAATTTCTTTGTAATTTTTATTAGCGTATGTAAAAACAAATACACATGAATTTATATTAATATTAAATCATTTGATAACCAACATAATTTCAATGCACTTAATAAAAAATACAAATAAACCAGCTTAAGAAACACACCTCGTGCACATAGGCTAAATAAATGAATATTAAGAATATTAATTTGGTAAATTAATTTATTTCTATAAAAATTAACGTAAATTAACAAAAATATTTTGATAACTTAATTCAATTTGATTTAAAATGTATTATTTTGCAGCTTGTTAAATATTATTTTTATTTCAGTTTGTTATTTTAGCACATTATCCACTAAATAATACTGAGGCATGTTGCCTTGAAAACTAGCTAAAAATAAAGAGTTTATCCCACACAGATATTTAATGAATGTGGTTTCGAGCAGCACCAGCTGTTTTAGTTAAGCTATAATAGCTGTGTCAAAGACAAACTCAGCTCTGTTACAGCCCATTAAATGCTGTAAATGTGAGTTTGATGCTGTTCTGGGTTTTATTGCTGCTGTGAAGAGTGTGAACGGCTCATTAGAGAATAACAGTCTGTGTCAAAAGATGAAACTACAGATGATCTGATCAACACATTCACTTTTCCTTCTGTGTGTGACTCATAACTTAATAACATCTGCTTTATCATATTACTGGCAAAGCCAAAGCTTTCATCAACAGCAGCTAAAAGTTTCAGCTTTTATTTTGTCTGAAAAGAGAAACTCTTTCATTTTAGAGCTTGTGGACATCAATCAGGCGGATTATAGAAATATATTATTTGTCTTTTCAAAAACGTACATACAGTACATGGTGGTGCTAAATAATCATATAAAAATAAATATTACTTTGTCATTTAACTTCTCTTCAAAATGTTTAATCATGCTACATTGTTTATTTCCAGATATAAAAAGAGGAAAAAACAATGAGATTCAATGCATATTTTCAGTTTCGGAAACCTAAAAAGCGTTTAATTATGGAGCATGAAATAAATCAATAAAGTATTGCATTAAATACCGTTTGTATGCTCAGACACCGCAGCACTAACACCACCAGCTACATGATTTAGTTTCTGGTAACACATCTGTAATCACTCAAACTCAAAATGCAGAATTTATGAAAAAATAAAACATTTCCTAGGGTCCTAGTACTTTACAAAAAGTTCTAAATTCAATTAGACAAGCTTAAAATAAACCATTAAAATTCAATCAATGAAAAAGTAATACTTAAAAACAAAGTTTGAAGGAAAAAAGTGAATCAAACGGATTGTAGGTCCCTGAAAACGCAATTTAAAATGTTGTTAGTGTATGATTTCGATTAATTAGATATGCCCTTTTAATGAAACAATTAAAAAACCTTTAATAAATTGTTAAACTGTATGGCTTTATATAACTATTCAGTGATTTTAAATTAATTGGAAATGCTTTTTGACGCCTAAAATGTACTTAAATCATTAAAACAAAACCCAGAAGAAAACAAACTTAAAACTGTGGGAAAAAACAAAACAAAACAAAAACAAACATGATTTGTGTTTGTATATATAAATATAAACATATATATAAAATAGCAATTTGTAGGCCATAAAAAAGCAAATTTTTGTTATTTCTTAATAAATTGCTGTTAAATTGCATAATTTCATGATTTCAATTAATTAAACATGCTGTTTTATTACTGGAAATTAGAAAAATAAAAGTGTTTTTTATAAATCTCTAAAATAAAGATCATTTTTAAAAATAATTAGACATGGTTTTTGATTATTCATATTTCATTGAACCATTTAAACGGAGCCCAGAAGAAAAAAAAGGAATTTAAACTAATTTAAACGAAATAAAACAAACTCTCCACTACTGATCTCAGCGCTAATGTAACTCTCATCCATCAGCAAACACACACAGGTCTTGCAGCAAAACAGCATTTTTAATTGTGCATATTGTTAAAGGTGTGATAGGGTAAAAAAAAAAAAATCATGCGCTGCACATCAGATCAGTCGGAAAAGAAAGAATGGATAGTGATTTGAAAGAGAAGTTAGTTCAGAGTCAGTGCTGCTTCAGCTGTAGCGGGGGGGTTCAGGGGCATCAGGTGCCCAGCCGGTCATTCAGGAAGCTGTTGGTCTTGGAGTCCTGCAGCAGCATGTTGGCCACGTCCAGGAACTTGTGCTCATAAGCCAGTTTATAATGCGTGTAAACGTCCTCGCAGTGAGACAGAAGCTTCTTCAGATTCTGACTGGAGCTCGCCGGAGCCTTGTGATGAGACATCCTGACAAAACAACACAATCAATCCACTCAGACCTGCTCCAGAGAACCATGACCAACACACACACGCATATATATATATATAACAAATATGTTAACATCATTGGCCAATTACAATCAATAAGTAGTAATAAAAACTATTATATATTATAATATTGTATTTATATTAGGTGTAAATAACTTGTTATGCATATTATTTTAATTTAATTTCATTTACAAATATTTGACTCCAATATTGACCAATTACAAACTATAACTGATTATTATATAATTCAGTTTAATGTAGTTGTATATATTTTATTAATTATAATTTATTTTTAAATTTCATTTACAGAATTACAGAATATAAAACTAGTTTTTTGTTAGAAAAAAGAATTAGAAAATATTATGTTTATTATTTTAAATTCTTTAAGGACAAATTACATTTTAATAAAATAAGTTTTTCTTTATATAATATAATAATATGAGAGATATAATTATTCTCTCCTCCTTGGATCGCCACCTTACCGTGGTGGAGGGGTTTGAGTGCTTGAATGATCCTAGAAGCTAGGTTGTCAGGGCTAGATGTTAGGGTCTCCCATGGCAAAAAGGTCCTAGGTGACAGGCCAGACAAAGAGCGGTCCAAAAAAAACCCTTATGAAAGGAAACACAATTAAATGTGAGACGACGCCCGGTACGGCGCAGCCAGGGCCCCACCCCGGAGCCGGGCCTGAGTTTGGGGCTCATATACGAGCGCCTGGTGGCCGAGTCTTAGGAGTGATGTGGGGTCATCTTCCAGTGGGCCCACCACCTGCAGGAGGGACTGTAAGGGGTCGGTGCATTGTGGGTTGGGCGGCAGTCGAAGGCGGGGACCGCAATGACCCAATACTCAGACACAGAATCTGGCTCTTGGAACATGGAATGTCACCTCACTGGGCGGAGCCTAAGTTAGTGCGAGAGTTTAGGGGTACCGTCTAGATATAGTCGGGCTCACCTCCACGCATGGCCTGGGCTCTGGAACTCAACTCCTCAATAGGGGGTGTACTCTCCACTACTCTGGGGTCGCCCGTGGTGTGAGGCGGTGGGCAGGTGTGGGCTTGCTCATAGCCCCCCAGCTTAGCAGTCATGTGTTGGAGTTCACCCCGGTGAACGAGAGGGTCGCTTCCCTGCGCCTTCGGGTCTGGGATAGGTCTCTCACTGTTGTTTGTGCCTACCCGGCCTTCTTGGGGTCTCTGGGAGGGGTGCTGGAAAGTGCTCCAACTGGGGACTACGTCGTTCTACTGGGGGACTTCAACGCACACGTGGGCGATGCTAGTGATACCTGGAGGGGTGTGATTGGGAGGAACGCCCCCCCCTAATCTGAACCCGAGTGGTGTTCTGTTGTTGGAGTTCTGTTCGGGCATAAGGGTATCCATCACTACACATGGTACCAGGGCACCCTAGGGTGGAGGTCGATGATCAACTTTGTGGTCGTTTCATCTGACCTCCGGCTGTGTGTCTTGGACACTCGGGTAAAGAGAGGGGTGGAGCTGTCAACTGATCACCGCCTGGTGGTAAGTTGGATCCGTTGGCGGGGGAGGAAGCTGGACAGACTCGGCAGGCCCAAACGTACTGTGAGGGTCTGTTGGGAACGTTTAGCAGAGCCCTCTGTCAGGGCCTTTGCTAAGGGCTCTCTGGTCCCTGTATGACCAGAGCAGGAGCTTGGTTCGCATTTCCAGCAGTAAGTCAGACTTGTTTCCGGTACGTGTTGAACTCTGTCAGGGCTGCCCTTTGTCACCGGTCCTGTTCATTACTTTTATGGACAGGATTTCTAGGCGCACTCAGGAGCTGGAGGGGGTCCGGTTTGGGGACCACATGATCTCATCTCTGCTTTTTGCAGATGATGTTGTCCTGTTGGCTTCTTCAAATCAGGACCTACAGCGGGCACTGGGGCGGTTTGCAGCTGAGTGTGAAGCGGCTGGGATGAGAATCAGCACCTCCAAATCTGAGGCCATGGTTCTCAGCAGGAAAAGGGTGGCTTGCCCACTTCAGGTTGGTAGGGAGTTCCTGCCTCAGGTGGAGCAGGTTTAAGTATCTCGGGGTCTTGTTCACGAGTGAGGGAAGGATGGAGCGAGAGATTGACAGACAGATCTGGGCAGCTTCTGCAGTAATGCAGTCGATGTACTGGTCTGTTGTGGTGAAGAAGGAGCTGAGCTGCAAGGCGAAGCTTTCGATTTACCGGTCGATCTACGTTACTACTCTCACCTATGGCCATGAGCTTTGGGTCAAGACCGAAAGAACGAGATCCCGGATACAGGCGGCCGAAATGAGTTTCCTCCATAGGGTGGCTGGGCACTTCAGTCAGTCACTCGGGAGGAGCTCAGAGTAGACCAACTGCTCCTCCACATCGAGAGAGGCCAGCTGAGGTGGCTCGGGCATCTGTTCCGGATGCCTCCCGGACGCCTCCCTGGGAAGGTGTTCCGGGCATGTCCCACCGGGAGGAGGCCCCGGGGAAGACCTAGGGACACGCTGGAGGGACTACGTCTCTCGGCTGGCCTGGGAACGCCTCGGTATTCCCCCGGAAGAGCTGGAGGAAGTGTCTGCGGAGAGGGAAGTCTGGGTGTCCCTGCTTAGACTGCTGCTCCTGCGACCCGGCCCCAGATAAGCGGAAGAAGATGTATGTGTATGTACTAACAAAAAAACTAACAGTTTGCGCTCCTAAGGGCTTTCACACTTTTCCAAAAGTGGGCTTCATCTCAGTTGACCTGCTGATGAATTCTTTAAACAGGGTCGAAACATAAACATCGCATTCATCAGTAATATGCATCTAGCCAGCTGAAATGGAAAATGATGAGTCGCCTCAAGAACTGCCTGCTATCGCCGCGCACACCACGAGCTCTGAGCGCAGCACGTCAGCGAGCACACCATTTGAAAAAAAAAAAATGCGGGTCGGAATTCACTTTTTTTTTTGCAGTCCGAGTTGCGGGCGGGTTAGTTGACAACATCGGTCAGGTTCGGGTTGTTTACACATTGACCCGCGCATCACTGATCCCAGCACGACATCCGATGGGTTTTCCCAGATAACATCACATATATACACGTATGCTTACAATATATTTATACATTATTTATAATAATTTCAAATCAAAGTTTGTACTATTGTTCTTGGAAAAATGTAAAGCAACAATAATAACAACACCACAATATGTGGTCTATAATTAATTACAAAGCATGTATATATAGATTAGGGTTAATCTGGCTCTGTAAAAATAAGACAGAATTCGCCCAAATGCACTTGCAGTACACTATAAAAGTTACACTGGCATTTTTGGGTATGTGGTTTGTTTTTCGGGAAAACAAACATGAAAACCTTGGCATGAAAACCCTAGGCAACCTCTCTCATGTTGCATGCAATGAGTGATTGAGTGTCCATAAACAAGCTATTGTAATCGTGCACACTGTGTAAATTTTACAGAGGCTCAAATGAAGTGGTGTACTTCACAGAGTCAGCAGCTTTTGTAATGTTAATTGCCACAGAACTTGTTCAACGAAGCGCAGAACGGGTGAACTCATCCATACAGCATAACGTTGCATAGCTTCCTCCATCCTACTAACAATATCATCAAGGGCATCTTTATTAAACTCATAATGAAAACAATAATGCCATGATAGTGACTGAAAATAATACAGCTGTGGTGAAGAGAATGTAACAGTTCAGATTTATTTCATTTATCCTGAGTTTCTAAATTAATAATGTACAGATTATCAGAGGCATAGACATATTAGCATTCCTTCAGCCAATAAAATTGAACTTTTGGCATTTAAAAATTGTGGTGTGGTGCCTGTTTACAGTTTTTTTTAAATCTATATGATACTACCAGAGTTATGTAAGAAACATGACAACAATCACTGTCTTGTTTTCAGAACAAACAAGCTAAAATTAAGTGAGTTTTTACTTGAAAAAAGCAAAATAATCTGCCAATGGGGTAAGTAAAATAATCTCGTTTTCTGTTTGAAATAAGAATATTTTTCTTACCCCAATGGCAGATTATTTTGCTTGTTCTAAGCAAACAGTTACTTAATTTTAGCTATTCTTTTCTAAAAACAAGACTCATTTTTTCTTGTCTAGTAAATTCTTCTTGATTTCAGAATTTTTTTATTTTTTTGGCTGAAAACAAGACAAAAAATCTAGTCTTAGAAAGCATTTTTTTGCAGTTTGCTGCTATTACTGTGTTAGAAAACCCAAATATACATATATAGCAAACCCTGAGCAGTATTCCTCTCACCTACAAGACACATTTTTTATGATTTCAATCAATGTTCCCCTGTCTAGTCTTTTAACCCTTTGTCTCCGCCTTTAAAACCTGTTTGTGTTAGTTAGTCTAAACAGAGGTTTAGTATTAGT
The DNA here is from genome assembly GCA_032359435.1 of Enteromius unitaeniatus. Taxonomy (NCBI): domain Eukaryota; kingdom Metazoa; phylum Chordata; class Actinopteri; order Cypriniformes; family Cyprinidae; genus Enteromius; species Enteromius unitaeniatus. The sequence goes on from JAUMHI010000074.1 coordinate 924,682, forward strand.
TTTAGACCCCATTATAAACGGCGATGATGGTTTACAGGTGGTTAACTGATTATTAACTTCATGATACTATTGCTGCTATTACTGTGTTAGAAAGCCCAAAATTATGAAGCAGTATATGTGATGCTAAGATTCAAAATTGTCTGTTTTCAAAAAAAAAAAACATATATTTTTTTTAAGTAGAATTCACACCATGCTCTCGCATGAACTAAATCACGAACTGTCATGTGTTTTTCTTTTTCCTTTTTGACTCTTGATTTTTATTTGCTTAGATTCAAGTGGGGGACTGTGTTAGAAATGTACTTACAGACTGCATTTTTATGACTTGTATCCTTGCTCGGCAGCATTTTCACCCCTCTGGACTTCAGCTCGATGGCCTTCTTCACTGTTGGGAGAGGTTAAAGGTGAAGTGTGTGGAAGTGGAAATCATAATCCATTTATACAGTTAGCAAAGCCTGTCAAGTGCCCAAGAGTGCCAACACCTCATTGAATGCAAGCAATCCTCTATCGATCAGTCTTGCATGGGCCAAAATAAAGAGGTAATAAAATAAGAGGTATCTTTATAATTAGCATAGGTATGACAGCTGTTTTTTAGATAACAAAGTGTGCACATCATTTCTGATATATCACTGTGGCATGCAATTATAGGACACCTACCAATATTTGCATCATCTAGAGCTAATTTAGATTTCAAGGCATTCTGAATTCAGTTGTGCAATTATGCCATGTAGGATGCCAATTATGACCTGGGTATCAAGAAAATTCACCTTATATAATGTCCTCTCTGTATGCCATCTGGCCCAATTTAATATTATAACAAGGTATTGTAATAAAGGTGATTGAAACAATAAAGCAACAAGACAACGAGAATGATTATTTATTGTGAGAAAACATCCATTTATATTTTCCCCCAGAAAGATAATAACCTTAACATTTTAAGATTTAACATTAGTAGATGGTTTAATGCAAAATAACTGTACAAATTCTGTAAATCTTTAAGAGCTCATAATTTATATATATATATATATATATATATATATATACACATACGGTGTAACAATGCGCGTATTCGTATTGAACTGTTCAGTACAGGGCTTTCTGTTCGGTACCCATAGAACATTTCAGAAAAAAAAGAATAAAGTGTGTAAAATATAATGTTTTCAGTGCTAAGCTCAACAAGGCAGCACAAACGACGGGACAGGCTATGTGTTGTTTGCCCCTTCCACCCCAAACAGACGAAACTAGAAACACACACACATTAACGTTACAAACTATCCCCGCGGCATTCAGGTAGGCATTTCCCTTTGCCAATTTTACAGTAGCCAAAAAAATTGAATGGCATAATAAGCCAAGCACAAGTTCTGAAAAAATACTGTATTGACATTTGTCTAAAGACATGTGTTCATCCCTTAAATAAAAGGACACCTCTTGCCCTTTGAAGCCATGACCAATTCCTGTATAACCAGGGGCTGGTTGCACCAGCTAGACGTAAAAAAAAAGGTGGACGTAAGCCCTACGCTGGACTTTGCAACATCCAGTTTTAGATAAATATTTACACCTGTTGCAACAACTAAAACTATGATCAGACGCAGCTACGCCCGGCGTAGACTATGCGCATCCTCGCTGATACGTTCTTGCGCAGTTATGGATACAGCTGAGACGAGCTCGCGCTTCAACAAGTGAAGCGCCCGCGCCATGATTTCACTGAGGAAACATTTACTAACACGCACGTTTTTCTATCTGAAGTCTCCCTATACGTTCCATGACATTTCTTCAAATAAACATCAAAAATGAAGGCGGCAGGTTAAGAAAAATATATATATTTTAATTTAGTCTATAAAATCACGTTTTGTTGATCTTGTTACTAAACACAAATAAAAGTAGACTCTTTACAGTTCCGAATGATGTATTTAATGATTGACATTTAAATAATGGCGTAGTCTATTTTGTTTCTGAAAAAATTAAATTGATTGCACTTTTGCCTCCACATACTGCTCAGCGTACTTCAGCATCTCCACACAGACTTATCCCACATTTATTATTAAAGAGCATTTTTAACATCTAAACATTGTTATACGCTTGAACTGTTTTAGTAGGTATAGCTATAGTTTTATTTTAGACAAGTCGTGATGTTTTGAGAAGGCTAAAGTGATCAAAGATAGTTTATGATGCTTGGTCTACTTTATAAAACAAAAACTTATATTTAATGAACAAAAAATACTCCAAACATTTTTCTTAATTATCTTAATAAAAAACAAACGAAATATAATAATTTTGACATTGAACACAAAACTGAAGTATTTTAATTACATTTTCTTTGCGTGCCAATTAATGTCCGTCTATAGATAGCGTCTTATCTTTTTATTTTTCTATTGTTCGGTACGTTTGTGCTACGTTAGCTAAAGGCAAAGTCCACACACACTGTTTTCCTGGCGCTCGTGTTCTCGATGTTTCTGCACTGATACCCACGATCCTGAAGGAAGGCGAGACCGTAGGCACGATCGTCCTGCACGTGGGGATGAATGACACCAGGCTGCGGCAGACTGAGGTTCTGAAGAGGGACTTTAGCAGCCTGATCAAGACCGTTCGCTGCACGGCGCCCGGGCCAGGATCATCGTGTCAGGACGATCGACGTGGGCACGAAAGGTTCAGTAGACTTCTTGCTCTAAATTAATGGTTACTGTCATGGTGTAAAGAACAGAAACTGCTCTTTGTTAATAATTGGAATCTTTTCTAGGCTTTTCCATGCTGACGGCCTGCACCCCAGAAGAGTCTGAGCGGAACTGCTGTCAGACAACATCTCCAGCACGCTCCATCTGACTAGTAAGTACATTCTCAAATGATTGCTACAATGGCTTATGTTTTGAACGCTTAGACGATAGTACCTGCACTGTCTAGTGCATAAAGACTGTGTCTGTTCCCCCGAATAGTGAGGTCAAAACATAAATTTAATGCAGGATCTAGAAAAAATCTGATCGTAATTAAACCAGAAAAAAACAAAATAGATGAACAGAATCATTTTTAAAGCTTGGACTCCTAAACATTAGATCACTTGCTCACAAAGCAGTTATTGTGAATGAAATGATCACAGATAATAGTGTTGATGTACTCTGCTTAACAGAAACCTGGCTAAAACCTATTGATTATATTGGTCTAAATGGGTCTACTCCACCAAAATACTATTACAAGCATGAGCCCCGTCATAGTGGTCATGGTGGTGGTGTTGCTACAATATACAGTGATATTCTCAATGTTACTCAAAAAACAGGATACGGGTTTCATTCATTTGAATTACTTTTGCTTAATGTTACTCCACCAGATATACAAAAGAAATGTCTTGTCTTAGCTACTGTGTATAGACTGCCAGGGCCACATACAGATTTCATAACAGAATTTGCAGAATTCCTTTCCGAACAATTGATTAATTTTGATAAAGCACTAATTGTCGGGTATTTTAACATTCACGTTGATAATAAAAATTAGGCTTTAGGACTTGCGTTTACCGACCTGATAAATATCGTCTTGGAAGTACTATTGTTCCAGCCACCAAAGATAGATTTACAAATAAGCTGCCTGATTTATCTCAACTGCTCTGTGTACCCCTTAATACACAGGATCTAGACAAAATGACTAGCAATATGGGCAC
>JAUMHI010000074.1:928424-946959 GCA_032359435.1 Enteromius unitaeniatus
CATGGTTCTCAGCAGGAAAAGGGTGGCTTGCCCACTTCAGGTTGGTGGGGAGTTCCTGCCTCAGGTGGAGGGGTTTAGGTGTATGTATGTATGTGTATAATTATTCTGCTTTCATCTATTTAATTTTTACAATTTATGTTATATTTTTTTGTCTCCAAAAATTTATTTGTCTCCAAAATGACACCACTGACACTGATCTCATTTATATTACATTATATTATATTTATATTAGCATCATAATAGAAAATAACATAGGATTAGTTTTTTGTGCATTTCATTACTTAGTTTTGGTATTTTATTACTTTTTAAAATTTAATTGATAAAAATTTACTCCAAAACAACACTGTGCACCAAATACAAATAAATCAGAATAACTATTAATACAATAATATAATATTTTCATTATATAATAATATAAAACAATAGTTTAAACTTTAAAAAAAAATCCTTTATATTTATATATGTGTGTGTACACACTTATTTATTTGTTTATTTGTTTATTGACCAATTACAATCAAGTATTCCAGAAAGTGTTCTTGGCATGACCAGATGATAACATAATCTGAGCTCACTTCTTGGAGATGTCTTCGAACAGGCCTGCGCTCAGAGCTCTGTGCCGCTTGAATTCCTCCAGATAGCTGAAGTCTCCTTTGAGAATCACCTTCTGATAGAGCAGCTCGGCCCAGTCTGGACTGTAGTCGTACGCTTCGGCCAAAACAAACGCCTGCAAGAAATCAGAGTCACTCTCCAAACATCAGGGTGTCCATGTCCCTCTTAAAGCAATGGTTCACCCCAAAAACCAAATCCTGACATAATTTACTCTCTGTCATAGTGTGTCAACAAGATTTAAGAGATCTGAAGACTAAATAGATTCAGTTTAGTCCGGTTTGATTCACTTGTGAGTGATTAATGATCATATTGTCATTGCATTACTCTTTTTTAGGGATTTTTTGTCTTGAGTCTTTTAAATAAATTCTTAGCTTAAGTCTTAATCAGTTAAATCATGAACAAACCGATTTATGAAGGAAATATTTTAATGCCATGCCAGATAACATATTAATTTCCATGCTATAAAACAGGTTAGAATATAGCAAAATGTGAAAAAAATATATAATAAAAATAAATTAGACAATAAATAACTATATATGAAGATAAACCAATATGAAGATAAATAAAAAATAAATAAGATCATTAAAAATTATTTGATAGATGGACACAAAGAATATAAATTAATAATATATTATATTATATATATATATATATATATATATGTGTGTGTGAGTGTGTGTGTATGTGAAGAGAAAAATAAGAGAGAAAAAAAATGAAGATAAAGTAAATAAATCAAAACGAACAATAAATAAATAAATTGAATAAATATGAGGAAAAAAAAATCAACATAAATAAATAACAGAAAGAGAAATAAGATAGATAATAGAAAATAATTATTTTAACATGAACATCTTGCTAAACGTCATCTATAACGTGTTAAAGGAAGTGATGTCAGGTGTAAGGCTGTAAGTGTAACGATGACAGGATTGTTGTTTCTGTATGAATAAGCAGAGAGTGTGGAGTAAAACCTGGTAACAGCGCGGTAAAGACATGATGGTGCTTTGCAGCTCCGCCGGAGTCAGGTTAACGACCCGCTGATCCTGACCCTGATTCACCAAATACAGCTGAAGAGTCACCAGCTTCGCCAGCTTGACACATTTCACCGCCTGACGCACACAAGAGTCCTGAAACACACACACACACACACACACACACACACATTACGATCACTGTAGGTTTTCCCTGAAGTCACACGAGGTTTGTTTCTGATGAATGATGCACAATGAAACCAGGAACATTTGATGTCATGTTGATTTTAAAGACTTTAGATCAGTGGTTTGCAACATGACGACTTCCAGAGCAACCTTAAGATGAATGAAATAATAATTTTTTGAGATTCAAATTTAAACTAATTAAAAATGGGAAGAGAAAAACATAACTATGCAACAGTAACGCAGTTATGACAGAATTACAGAATTTAAAAAATAACATGAAATGAAAACTATAAAACAAATATGCTAGAACAAATAAAAATAATTTAAAATATTTCTAATTTTAATATTCTATTTCTATTTTAATTCCTCCACCAACAACTAATTAAAATCATTGGGACTGTTGAATTAATAAATAAAAAACAAACATCAAAATTAAATATTAAATAAATTAATAAAACAGAACAACTAAATAAAGATATTTTCCCCTCAACAACTATTAAATCATAAATGACTGGAAGAGTTTTAAAATAAACAAGAAAAAAAAAAAAAATGTATTAACTGATACCATGTCTATTTTCTAATGGAGAAAAAAATATGAAGAGAAACAGATGAACAAAAAAGAAGAATAAATGAGATAAAAATGCAATAAATATGAAGACAGAAAACTATAAATAATAAATAAACAAAGACATAAATAAATAAATATATTTTTTTATTTATTTAAAAATAATCCAAAACATGGATGCGGTCTCATTGGATTAAAGATCTCTTTATATGAATAGGTTTGGAAATGAATTGTAATGAAATACCTTGGAGTAGCTCTCAGCTGCGTCCTTCAGTAAAGTCAGGACCTTCACAAGAGCGTTCTTCAGATCGGCATTGATCGCTGCTCACAACACAAACACACACAAACATCTCACCCCAGTCTTTAAAACAAGTCAAACCCTCAAACTAAATCCACTTCCTCCCGTTGGTGTGTGTGGTACAGTGTTGTGGAGTGTTTTCTCACCCCAGGGCTGTGATTGGATGATCTTGAGCTGCGTTCGAGCTGCTGCCTCGTGATTTTCTCCGATCTCGCGGCGCATACTGAAACACAGAGCCACCATGTTGTGCTTCTCGCTGTCGCCCGGCAGACATCGCTTGATATAGTCCAACAGAGCCGTCTTAAGCCTGACGTTCTGTGTCACACACACATTTCCTTACAGAGTCACACAATACACTTTCTTCCTCAGTATCTGGAGTAACAAAACTTTGATTTCAGCAATGAATTATATTTTAACATAAAAGTGTTCCAAGTTTCTCACAATTTAGATTTTTTTCTCCTTGCAATTCTTAGTTAATCTCTTATTATTTATATCTTATTCCTGCCAAATTTGACTTTTTGTTGCAATTCTGACAGTTTTTTTCTTCGTAATTGAGTTCATATCTCGCAATTTTAGTCTAGATCTCACTATTTAGACTTTGCAATTTTGACTTTAATTTTATCTTGCAATTCTGTGTTAAAATCTCGCAACTGAAGTTTTTGCAATTCTACATTTATAGCTCGCAATTTCAGGCAGTTTATATCTTGCATTTTGTCTTTTTTTCTTACTATTATGCGTTTAGGTCTCACTATTTTCTGCAATTTCTTTTACTTTTAATTTTATATCGCACAATTTTTTTTTCGCGCAATTCTAATTTATATCTTGCACATTTTTTTTATTTTTCTATCTATTTTTGAATTTTTTAATCTCACAATTTACTTTTCTTCTTAGAATTGCAAGCTTATTTGACATTCACATTTTTTTTAGGTAAAAAGTTATGATGAGCTTTTTTTATACTTCACTTGCTGGAAACTATCTTCTTATGCTGAACTTTTCCACTATTTCTTTATTTTATTTGAGACTCTTGATCTCTCACCGACTCCACCTTCTTCCTCAGCAGCATCTCGAAGCGATGGTTCTGATGGAGCAGGTCAAAGACGTAGGTCATCTCGTTGTAGCGACCGATCCCTGTGAGGAGGCGCACCTGTAGAGAGAGGAACACTGATGATGCTCCAGGTTTTTGACTGACTGATTTAGAGGTTTCTGGCCTTCAGGAGCTCACCAGGAGACCGTAGCCCTCGCCGTGAGCCAGGTGTGTGTGACTCAGGTGTCTGGAGGCCTGCAGGACCCTCACGATTCCCTCCATGTTACAGGTGAGACTGAAGCAGTCGTGAGCTAGAATCAAGATCTCCACAGCTGCACACACACACACCATCACTTCATATTCATACTTCCACATGGACATTTATATACCCTAACCATTCTCAGTTTAAACTTCATATAACGTCAATAAACTGAAATACATGAATAATTCAGAAAATAAACAATAACACAAAAATAATACTAGTGAGAAAAAAAATATAGGGAAGTACAATACAGAAAATATATCTATAATTTGCGTTATTTGATGTCCCTGAGTGGTTTGGACTCACTGCAGCTGAGCTCTGACAGCGGGACGCTCGGGATACTGTCCATCAGTCTGGTGCCCACCAGGTTTGGGTCTCCACACAGTTTGGCCAGCTGAAGAAACGCCTCTCTCCCGTCGGCTGGGCCGTACATCAGCCGCTCTCCTGAACACAAACACACACACTCTCTTACAAGAGATTTCCATTACAAATCAACTTTCTACTCATTAAAAAAAAAAGTCTATCAGTTTCAACAAAAATATGAAGCAGCACAACTGTTTTCAACATTGATAATAATCATAAATGTTTCTTAAGCAGTAAATCAGTATATTAGAATGATGTCTGAAGGGTTAAGGGACAATGATGCTGAAAATACAGCTGCACATAAATAGTTACATTAATAAATAAATTACACTTTAACACACATTCACATAGAATACAGCTGTTTGAAACTGTAGCAATATTTCAGAAATATACAGTTTTTAACTGTATTTTTGATTAAACAAGTGCAGCCTTGATGAGTGGAAGAGACATCTTTTAAAATGAATAGAATAAAATAAAATTTTACAGAATCCAAACTATTTGCATTAAAGTATCAAAGTTTTAAATTGTAACGCTCTTAAATTTAAAACCACAAATATATGCTTATAACATAAATAAACATGCACTGAAATAAAATATAAAACAATTAAAACAAGAAACTTCAAACTAACAACAAAATTACTCAAACCTAATTAAAATAAAATGGGAAAAAAGAAAAACAATTAAAAAAAAAAGCATAAAAAAACTGAATTTCTAAAATAAAATGAAAATAAAAGTAAATGAACAAATAAAACAATATTTATAAATAAAAAGAAAACAGAAATGATTAAATTAAAATACAAACAAATTTAAAATGAAAACTAAATATCTAAAAATATAATTAATTAATTAAATAAAAATTAAGTGAAAACAGAAAATGCAAAAACAAAACTCAAATGAAAATCGAAAATATAATTAATAAATTAAAAAATATAATAGTGCATCAAATTATACAAAATAAATACAGCTAATAAAAAAAAAAAAAAAAAACTCTTTTTGGGGTCGTCATATTCATCAAAAGAAGTGTAACTGTAATAACCCCAGAGGAAGTGAAGCAGATTTCTCACCGGTTTCTCCCTCCTGAGCCGAGGCGAGTAACCCGTCCAGCACAGCGGAGGAGACGAGCCGGGCGACGGCGTCAGGCTGCAGACCCTGAACACTGATGAAGGCCTGAGCTCGCTTATAACGATCAGCCTGCTGCGAGAGAAGAACCTTCCTCAGAACGGCCTCGGGCTCCTCCAACGAGATCTCAGCAAACGAGCACTGCAGCTCCTGCACACACACACACAAAAGAGAAATAGATCATTTGACCCATACAATGCATTGTTGTCTATTGCTACAAATATACCTGTGGCACGGATGACAGGTGTTGTGCTCCAGACTCATATATTACAGACATTACGCACCTTGGAGAGCTCGTAGAGGCTCAGCACTTGTTTACAGTAACTCTTGCCGCTGCAGCACTGATCCACGAGCTGTTTGAGCTGAACCAGAACCTGATCATCCGGCGACGGCACCACCACGAACGACGACAGGTTGCTCACGCTAGGAGCTTCAGAGAGAAGAGTCTGACGTTAGCAGGGTCAAAAATACATCAAATACACAGAGCTTTTCAATAGAGAACAGTTTTCTGTAGATACTTTTCGTGGCTGAATAAAGCAATAGTTTGCTGTTAGCATGTTGCTAAGCTAACGGTGCAATATTCTTACAAATACATCAAACAACACAGAATTACAGGTAGATAAAATACACAGTAATTGATGGGTGAACTGTTTTTGCAATAAACAAAACTTCTTTTTTTTCCCTGTTTTCAGTACTGAATAAATTGTGATTAAAAGAACAGCTTGCCATTAGCATGTTTGCTAAGCTAATGACTCCACAAAGCATAAAAAACATGAAATCACTGATGAAACATATGCTTTGCAATAAGATTTTTTACTGCATAAGAAATGTTATTAATAGTTTCCTATTAGCATGTTGCAAATGCTCTAATACACATATGAAAGCATAAAATGTGAAATGTTTGCTTCATAATAAGATAGATATTATGATAAATAGATTATTTTTAGCACTCCCTCGTAAAAAACAAAACAAAACAAAAAAGAACCCTGAAATCACAGCAGAAACTGTAAAAACAAGTCACAAGTCACACTTTTTCTGAAAATATTCTCATTTTTCGACTCCCCCAGAGTTAAAGACTTGTCAAAAGAATGATTTCCGGGTCTGGCGATAACACTTTTAGCTTAGCTTAGCATAGATCATTGAATACTAGAGACCGATTTGAACCGATTAACCGATAATCAACCGATATGAATCTTGACCGATTAATGCAATCAGTTTAAAAGTCAGTCATTTTATTTATTCAAGTATTTGTAAAGGTTTGCTTCATTGTTAAAATTTGCCTCTCATAGCGTATTTAAAATAGCGTGTTTAAAAAAAAAAAAAGATGGATTTCATGGACGTTGCCATCTTCCTTTGTGTTCAGCACAGAAATTCACACAGGTTTGAAACTACTTGAGGGTGAGTAAATAATGATATAGCTTTCATTTTTGGATGAAATACTCCTTTAAGACTGGTTTTGTGGTCCAGGGTCACAAACACGGTCTAGCTAACAGTCTTTTTCAACTGTATCATAAAAGCTGATGACTCACATGAAGGCAAACTGCGTCTGGTTTCTCCATCAGGGCTGTGAAGTTCAGGCTGCAGCTCTCCGCTCGCTAAACCACGACACTTCAGCAGCAGCCAGACGTCTCTGTGAAACAGACTGAAATACCTGCAGACCCGGCTGGCCTCGTTCACGCCGCCCTCGTCCAGCAGCTGCTCCAGAAGAGTGTTCAGGGCCCCACGCTCGTCTCCGGACAGCACACAGTCGACCTCGGGCCCAGGGAGCCCAGAGAAACTCAGGTGAGCCGGCTGGTCCAGAGCAGATATCCTGGAGAAGGAGAACTCCTTCAGGAGGCTCTGGAAGGAGTCTTGAGAGAGGGCAGAGGGTGCGAAGAGACTCTGGCGCTCCAGAGCCGTGTGAAGCAGGAGACAGCGGACACGAGTCTGCCACTGACGCTCCTCCAGAGCTGCCAGACGAGAGACGGGGACAGGAGGGGCCTGCTGAGAGAGCCAGTGAGCGGCCAGAGCCAGCAGAACACAGCGCTCCTGAAGATGAAGCAGCTCCGGACCCGACTCCAGCGGCTCCTGAGAGCAGGACAACACCGCACTCAACAACATTGGTAGTGTTATTATTACTACCACTATAATCATTATTATTACCAAAATAAATTACAAATGAACACATTTTACTGTAACACAATATCTAACACTAAAACAACATATTATTATTATTATTATTACTACTAATGAAAGCTAATATAATGACCATAACCATACTAAATATTACCAAAACATCAAACAAAAAGAATTGCAAATGCAAGATCTAATTATAAAATACAAATCTAACACTTAAGATAATAATAATAAATTATTATTACCAAAGCATCAAAGAAAGATTACGGCAAATGTAAGATTTCACTGTAAAATAAACATTGAATACTTAATAATAATAATGATAATAATGATGATTTTTTTTTTCTACCCAAACATACAAAAACTGCAAATACAAGATTTTAATTGTAAAAATCTACCTCTTAATATATTATTATTAAAAATATATATATTATATATTATATATATTATAAAAAAAAACAAAAACAAACGATAAATATAAGATTTCAATGTCAAACAAATAAAAGACAAATATAATAGTATTAATATAAAAAATAATGATAATAAAAAAAGTACACTTACTACATTGCTATAATAATTTGTATACAATATAATATAATATTTAGCATACAATATAAGAGAAATATCAAACTTTTTATTGTGAAAGAAAAAAATTATATAATTTATAATATAATATAAATTATATATTTAAGAAACATGAAAAATAATAATACTGATTATAATAAAAACAATACTGATAATTATTTAATAATAATTTTTACTCTATAAACAATGTAATTGTGTAATTAAAAATGTATTATTAAAAAACAGTGTTATTTTATGAATACATTTATTTATTCAGTACTGAATAAAATTTTATTGATAGTTTAAAACAAGCGTGAGACAAATGTGACACCATCACTATTTTTATTTTATTCAGCACTAAAGCCAGTTTTAATTTAATAGGAACCTGTTAGAGCTGATAAAACAAAATGAAAAGCAATGAATGCATTTGATTGACCTTTCATCTGTGTATTTGACTGTTCTCGCATTGACACAGGGAATTATGGGAAGTGTTGTGTGGTGGTGCAGCCTCATATAACAGGTAAAGGGAGTATTGACTGTTAGAAATGTTTTAGCAGTGTTTTAAGGTGAAAGGACACGTATTAGAAAGCCTGACCTCAGCCTGAGAGAGGAAGAACTGACAGGCCGCTTCGGGCTGGACCTGATCCGTCTCCAGCTGCTCGTGGCACCTCCTCCAGAAACCAAGCCTCGTCTCCTGACGCTCCCACTGACGCTTCTGCTTATGAGAGGACAGATCTCGCAGGAGCTGCCAAGAAAAGAGCAAAGCAGCTTCTCGGTTAGCTCTTCTGTAGCTGATTAGAATGCTCCCTAAAGACGGACTTTTACGAGGTCAGGGATTCACAATTTCACCAAAAACCTGAGACTATATATCAATTTTACCACTAAATAAATCAATAAAGACATTTTTATTATATTACTACTGCTACTATTAAAAACAACCAAAATGTTACCATTGTAATACTTCACTGTAAAACAAAAACTATTTAATAATAAATTATTCTTATTAAAATGAAGAAATATTGCCATTTCAAAAGAAAAAGTAATAATTATTTAATAATTAATAAAATAAATAAATAAAAAACACATACGCATATATTTATATATTAATTTATATAAATATATAAATAATTATTATTCTTAAAAGCATCATTATCTTTGTATTATTTCATCGTGAAATAAAATTAAATACTTTTATTTCACTTCTTATACTATAAAATAAGAAATAATTAGTCTAGTCTAATTAATGATTGTAGTAATTAAAAAATTATGCAAAGAAACTAAATTATTGATTATGCAAAAAAAACTATTAAAAAAACAATTAAAAAAATAAAAATACCAATAGGAATAATAATGTTATAGTAAAACGATCTAAATTATTGATGTCTGATGTTGGACTTGGCTCTGGTGTCTGACCTCGTTTATGATCAGGCAGTGAATGGGCAGCTCGGCCAGCTCTGCAACGGTCCTGGCCTGCGTGAAGAGGCCGAGCTCCTGCAGCTGCTGCATGATGGTCCTGCACTCGTCCTGGAGCCCGCCGCTGGAGTAATCGTCCAGCAGACGAGCAGAGAGAGGCACAGGAGTGTCCGACAGAACCTGGCTCAGACGACAGAGCTTCCTGAAGTCAGGACCTGCACCAGAAACACAAATTATAACCTGCAGCAATGCTCTGAAACCAGCATCTCTGCTCACGAGGATCAAGAAAACAGTCAAAACCAAAATACTGTATTACTGAATTTTTAAAATACATTCCCATTTCTTTGTACTGCTATATTTTCAAGTTTTATTATTTATGTATTTTAAATGTTCTATTTTTGGTTCATGTATGAGGTCTCCGTGAGTCTGACCGTTGGATTTGAGCAGTCTCTCCATGTCCAGCAGCAGCTGAAGCAGCCGGCGCAGCTCGTACTGAGTCCTGCTCTGTTTGAGGAGCGTCAGAAGAAGAACTGATGCCTGAGACTCGACCCACTGCACCGGGAGCACATCTGAGCTCAGAACCACACTGCTGCTGCGCAACTACACACAGAGAGAGAGAGAGAGAGCAAGGGTCAACATGATAAAAGCAGCAGATGGAGAAGAGGGAAACCTGAGAGACTTACATTGAGCAAACACTTCTGGAAGTCCAGCAGCTTGTCTTTGGCTCGCTGATAGTCTTTGTAGTCTGAGCAAAGTTCATACATGTGCAGCATGTAGATCAGAGGAGACTCCTGACAACACACACACACATACATACATACAATTATACCTTACACACTTCCTTTCAAAAGGAGGGCTTTCAGATGCTCAGAAAGGATTCATTAAACTGGAAACAACACAATAAACACCAAAGAACATCATTGTTATTGTTAATTAAACTAAAATTATTAAAATTATTTTAATTAAGTGATAAAAGCTTGATAAAATGTCAATATTAGAAATAATTAAACTTGAAAATTAAAATGCAACAAACTACAATAAAATAAAATGACAGAAGTATGAAAATTACTAAAAGTTCAATTTAAATATTTTATATTTTATTTTATAATTTTTTATATATAATATAAAAGTTTGACAAAAGTACAAAATACCAATAAATACTAATAATACTAAATATTAATAATAAAGTAAAATTAACACCTCAATTATCTTAAGAACTTAAGCGTAATTTTTTTTAATTCAATTTAAGTATAATAAATATTAGATATATAAAAAACAGCCAAAGAGAAAGTCAACTACGTTAAAAACCTTGACAATTGAAAATTTAACTAAATTAAAATAAAAACGTAATTAAGTACTATAAGAATATATAAATGATCAAATAACACTGAATAATACATTTTTTGAAAGAAACATGGACACCAGCAAAATGAATAAATAAATAAAAACAAAAGTTTATATTTTAATAATAAATAAAATCTAAAATGTATAATGCAGAATATATTTTACAAAATAAAATATAATAATATATTGTTGCCCATAAAGTGTGGATAACGTAAAAAAAATATAATGCACACTAAAAATGTTGTGGATGACAAAGGAAGCGGAGTCACATCTTTATTGTACATTTCAGTTTCAGAGCGAAGCCGCTCTCGTCCAATCAGAGAGCCTCTGACCTTTTGAAACAGCTGGAATCCACGAATCAGAGGCCGGATCCTGCCCCTGCACAGCAGCGTCTTCCACAAGACCGACAGATCGTGGAGGTTCCACACGTGATGGGCGGGGCTCTCAGGGATATGGGCGGTGGCTTCCTGAGTGACATCATCAGCAACAGATGCCAGGATCCACACGCAGAGACACTGCAGCAGCTCGGCGGCCTGTCAATCAAACACACACACACGTTCGAAGCTGTTGTAAAATACTCTACGAACATACACCTTTGTTTACGTTCGTGTGTTGCTCGGCAAAGGGGGTTTAAAGCACTCCGCCTTGCCTTAGCGGTTATAAAATCACTGTAAACCATGGCTTCTTTGGTCTTTCTAATGATGCGTGATAAAAGGTATCTTGTTATACCACATTAATTGTAGTATTTGTCTTAACTAGACGCGATGCGCAAAATTTCTCATTTATAAGGGCTTTCTATTTCCGTGGCATACAAACTATACGACAGTAAATAATCTTAGGACATTATGTGCTTTATTCAAAGTTAAACGTGTCTAATAGGCGTTTAAATATCATATTGCGTGACCTTACAGCTTTACTGAAAGTAACAACAGACAGTTCACCTCAGATCTTAATAAAATAAACTAGAGCTAAGATTGTTGTGAAAACATTAATGAAAAACAAATCGCCTAAATGTATTTATATACAAAATATATACTAGAAAAAGTCAGTATTGGAGCCGTTACGGATCCCAAGTGTGGTACCGGAGCATCTGAAGTTAGCGGTGGAGCACAGACCTGATGACAGGCCGCCAGCACGGACAGAGCCGGACTGCGCTGACGGACCGCTTCGGACAGCAGGAACCTCCAGGAACTGGGCTTGTCCTGGCTCTCCAGCAGCACCTGGAACAGCTCTCTGTGGGGCTCGGGGCTCTCGCCTCGGGGAAGATCCTCCAGAGCCTGACGGGAGCCACTCGGATCAAGATCTTGGAAAGCTAGACTAATGTGCGACTGCAGAGCCGGACTGAAACCAGCCGCCAGTGACCTGACCTGGACCAACACACAAACGCATGACGTTAACAGCCTGTGTCAGCAGAAATGATCTGATAAAACTATAACTTAAAAAAAACATCTGTGCACCTTCTGGCCATTTGATTTTCTGCTTAAAAAAATAAATAAATAGAAATGAGAAATAAGTTGGGCAGCCCTCGACCAAGGCTATCTATATACATATATGCAATCCTTATTTATTCCTCGAGGTGGCACTGTTTTACACACAACAATGTTTCACTCATAATTACCGAAGGCATAAAAAGAATGTTTTGATAATTATACTGCCATAATGGTTTGATGTTTTGTATTGTTCTGAATAAGATCTGAATCAAAAGATTCTGGACCAAACGCCCAAATGTCACTGACAGACACACCTGGTGTAGCGGGTAATTGTGCAGCTGTACAAACAACAGGAAGTTGAGCCACTGTCCGTCTCGAGCACAGTCCTGAGGGAAGGCGGGGCTTAGAGGAAGAGCGTGCAGGTGACAGAACTGGACAGGAAGTGCCCACTCCTGAGCTGCCTCGAACGACGAGCTGATGAACACACGAATGTTAGACGGAATACAAAAATTAGAAACGTGGTTCGTCAGCTAAATAAAATTAAATTAGCTGAAGTACTAAAGCTGAAATAAAAATACATTAACACCAAGTATAAATATATACAAATTAAAAAACGACAATATTAATTGTTGTATTAATAATAATTAATTAATAAATAAAAACTCAAAATATATGCAACAACTTTATATCCTTTTTGCAAAACTTTATATCAATTTTTAAAAAAAGTTTTTCCAATCAGTGTTATTTTGTTAAGCTTTATTTAAAAAGAATACAGAAATGACAGAAAATAGTAAGTTACATAAAAATGTCTTTGTGTTAGGTATAGAATGCTAGTAAGCCTTGACAAGAAAAACAACAACAAAAAAAACACCATAAATGTTTAAAATGTAATTTCCAACTGAGAACAAACATTGAATTGGGATGGGATGAAATATTCCATATTAGGAAAAAAATGCATTTATTCTTCCCCTATTATTAATAATAAATAAACAAAACCCAAACAGCATAATTCAATATATATATATATATATATTTTTTTTTTTTTTTTGACTCATCAAAATTGATTTATTTCTCCCAAACATACTACTAATAAAAAAAGCAGTAGAATTCAATATATTTATTAACTAACAAAAAATCATTAAAATAAAATAAATAAATAATAATAATAAAAAAATACTCTCATTTACAAAGATTTCTTTCTACATTAAGCAAATCCCACAAAAAAAATAAATAAATCTGTATTAGGAGAGAAAAAAAAAAAAAGTATTTATGTAAATGTCATTAAAATGTATTTGTCCACCACGTATTAATAATAAAAAACAACTTTTTTTCAGTGTTTTCATGCAGAACACTGACCGACTGACGCCTCTCTTCTCCAGAGCGTCTCTGACGGCCGTCTCCAGATGAACCAGCAGCTCCTGAGCGCTCCGTTTCTCGCCGCTGACCAGCTTCCCGGCCTTTTCCCCTGCAGCAGAGAGAGAGAGAGAGAGAGGTCAGAGAGAGCTCGGACGACCCCGAGCCGAGACGAGAACAGAGCTCCGGTACCGAGGGCCTGCCGCAGGGACGCTGAGTCTCTCTGGTCCTCACAGCTCTGAGTCCAGAGTCTGAGGATGAGGTTCAGCACTCGGAGATCCACCCTCAGCTTCAGGCTACACACCCCCAGCAGCTCGCAGAAACACACACACGCCGCCGACACACTCGCGCTGCTGAAGTTCAGCAGACCCACAGAGTACGCCTGATCCACGGCCAGAGTCACCCTGACAACACAACAGGACTCACTGTTACACATCACTCACTGTCCATTTACATGCTGTGCATTTTTTTACATTTTAAGATTTATTAATGCTTAATGTGTAATGTTTTAGATATTTTTATATTAAATAAAACATTTATACATTTCATTCCGTATTTAACACTCGATTTAATTCTAGAAATCAAACCTTTTTTATTTTCTAGTTTAATAATTTACATATTCATACACACACACACACACACACACACACATATGTATATGAGAGGTGTGTGTGTGTGTGCATGCACATTTTTAAAATAAAATAATTATATTTAATATACAATTTATATAACTTTTATTCCACCTTCATTTAAAATGCATATTTTATTTGCATTAATTTGACATTTTATTACATGATTATGTATTTATTGTGTTAGATACATTTTCTAGAAATAAAATTATATTCAATTATAGAATTATATTTAAAATATAATTTATTTAACATTTAATATTTATTTTCAAAAATATTAAATTGATATTATAGTCTACCTTTTTACGCATTCTTAATAATTACGATCTACTAATTGATATATTTTTATGTTAGATTTTTTTTGATAGAAAATTGAGAGTTTAGGTTAACTGATTGACAACTAAAATTAAAGGGGTCATGTGATGTTGCTAAAATGAACATTATTTTGTGTATGTGGTGTAATGCAATTTGTGGTTTCATTATTTTTCACATACTGTACATTGATTCTCCTCTAAGCCCCGCCTCCTGAAACAGGTCGATTTGTACGAAGCTCATCGTTCTAAAACAGTGAGGTGTGCTCTGATTGGCCGGCCATCCAGTGCACTGATACTTTAATCTTTGTAACTTTAGGGAAAACCTGAAATCGCGTCATACACTGCCGTCTCTCATAACTACCTCATCATTAGAGTGTTTTGTCAGACGTGACTCACTGAAGCTTGACGTTACTGCAGCTGAGGAGATGCTGTGTGAGAAACACCCCGAGAGCGAAGGCCGGCCGCCCGTGACTCAGGTAATACAGGAAGTCCAGATTCTGGACGAGGGCGAACTTCCTGACGAGATGAGAGCTGGAGAAGTTGGGCGGCTCGCTGGAGGCTTCTGTAAGACATCAGCAGAACACAGTTCAGTGAGTGAAGCAGGAGCTCTCCTCAGAGTCTCCTCACAGTGAAGATCGTACCGCTGCCGCCCGGGGCGTTTGCCGACTGCCAGCCGAACAGTCTGGAGAGATCCAGCGGACGCAGACTCTGAAGACACAAAAACACACAGAGCATTAAACCCCATCATCATCATCATCATCATCATCATCATCATCATGTGAAGAAATCATCTCATCTTTGAATTTGAGACATCAGTGTCCAGTGGAATGTGAACAAACACATTTTTAGATCATTTCCGTTTTATGCATTTCTATCCTTTCCAGAAATCATTAACATTTTCTAAAATTGTATTGATACTGAAATATTTTATTTTTTTCACATATATTTTAAAACAGTATATTAATTATATAAATATTTAGATTTTTTTTCCTGGAAAGTAATTTAAAGTATTAATTATTTCCACTGTATTTTCGTAAGGGCCTATACATATATGCACTCCATAAACTAAATTTATTAAATACATATACACATGTGTGTGTGTATTTATTATTACATAAATATTAATTCAATAAATATTTTGTTATTTTTCTAGGAAAATACTTTCAAAACGTAATTATTTGCCACTGTATTTATTATAGTGTGCACACACACTCCATAAAATGTTACATTTTTAATACTTACTAATACTTAATAGATTAATTTTATTTCATTAATTTACACACATTTGATATTTTCCTTAAGTGTCTTGTTATTTTTCTGGAAACTAATTTCATAAATTAATTTAGTATCTATAAATGACTAACATTTTATAATAATGTATTGACGCTTAAATAATATATTACTTAATTTTATAGAATTCCCACATACTTTTAGATATTAATTCTACAAATAATTAATTAATTAATATATGCATAGTGTCTACATATATAGGCACTTTAGAAACTATTAACCTTTTTAAAAATGTATTAATACTTACACATTCTACTTTATTGCATATACTTTCATTGATTAATTCTATATGTATTTGGTTATTTTACATGTTAACTTTTTTTTACCCACCATGCTTAATATAGGATGCAAACACGTGCACACTATATTAAAGAAGCTACTTTAAATTTATTGCATTCATTTATATACACTTACATATATATTGTTTAATATTGATTCTATTTAAAAAAAAATAATCAGGAAAGTAATTTCAAGAATTTTTGTGTATATTTTAGTATGTATGCAGAAGGATGCATTTCTACATTAATTTCAGGATGGAGTGTGTTTCTTTGCTGAAAGTAATGATCTGAGAATGAATTATGCTGCAGTCGGTAAACACACACACACACACACACACAGCGATGGACTCGCACACGCTTTCAAAGGTGTGTGAGATTTCCTCAGGCTTTCAGGTCACTTTCCCTGTTCATTAAAACTCAAACGGCTGCTGTCTGGTCATTTAAAGCCAGGCGTCTGTAGTATAATGAAAATTCACTCCAGGCCTAGCAGAAATGGTTCAGAGCCGACGGCAGCTTCATTATTTTAATTAAAGAAATTATATTGTTTCTGAGCAGAAAGATGTAAAACTATGTAAAAGATGCACTTATGCAAATAATTCACTTTTAATAAAGGTCAAGAGAAATTAATGAAATATTATATTTATTATTAGGCCATTTATTTTAATCAATACATTTAATTATTTTAGTGTGTTTATATATATATATATATATATATTTTTTTTTTTTAAATATCTACATACATTTGTTTATATTTTGTATTTCTATATACATTTAATAAACAAACGTAATCATATTTTTATACACACCCCAAATATAATTTTTTTTTTCTCTCCTTAAATATATACATGCACATGGTTGTATTAATATATAATAAATACACAAACCACACACAAATTATTCCAGTTCCAAATTATTGTGCAAGTTAAAATTCTGGTTATTTTCAAGAATTGATCTTCTAGAATCGAGCAGTAAGTTTGGGGAGCTCATTTTCAGTCCATCTCCTATCCTGAAATGTCTGTCTTGCAGCTTCTAGAAGATCAATACTTTAAACATTGGTTCAAGAGGATATGATGCTGTTCCTTATCCGTCTTAATGGCGTTCACAATATTTCAGCATGTTATTCTTAATAAGTGAGGGTGATTGGTTAGGATTTTGTACTCAAGCTAAGTCTCTGAAAAACTGACACATTGAACTTGTGGAGACTCCAGGAAGGTTGCAGTTTTGGAAAATAATGTCGCTGGAGACTTAATGGTTCCTGATAGTTTCTGACCCAATTCTTGACATTAATTCTTAATTATTTTGCAGTTAACTTGTCTCTTCTTCACCACGTGTTTTGGCTCTGCTGACCCAATGAGCATTTTACTGCCCAGTGCTCATTTCTTAACTTTGCTTATTCTATTATTGCATTAGTTTTGCATCCTTCTTATGGGCATTTAATCATTTTTTACTTTTAGTCTGAGTTTAATCTCTTTCTAGGCTAATTTTATTTTGAAAAAGAAAACTTGCCTAATAATTTGGCACATCTGAATATAAGGAGTTTTTGACTTTCCGTCTTCCCGAACAATTACATATCATTTATATAAGATTAAATACAAAATCAATAGTAGTTATTTAGATTGATGTTGCTTGGGACTGGTAAAATGTTCTTGTAAAAAAAATTTAACCCGAATTTTAACTTGCATAATAATTTGGAACGTGTGTATATAATAAACACAAATATAAACAAAAACACATCTTGGAAGCAATTAATCATTTGATAGCAGTTATTACATAAATAAATGTATATATACAGTATATTTGTATATCCATATACATATCTGAGAAATATATAACCACATTTAAAAATGATAAATAAATAATAATATAAATATTTCATAAAATTACAAAAATATATAATTATATATATATATATACATAATGATACATGCAATTTATTTTATATTTTTTTTTATCTGGAAAAATAATATAATTTTTAAATAAACAATTTATTAATGTATTAATGAGAATATGTGCTAAATGAACTCCCAGAGCAATCAGCATATATACTGTGGTATAAGAAGCTGGAGCTGGTACCTGCAGGAGGTGGTAGAGGGACACATCGCAGCGAGGGCCGCTCTGAGGGAACAGGGCCGTTCTGAGTTTGGGATACGTGCTCAGAGCCATTCTCAGCAGCTGAGGGTCAACTCTGCTCAGAGGATCCTGACCTTGTTCACCCTCGCGCACAGCCTAACAACAACACCACAAACAGAACACCCCCTCTTTAAGAATAAAACAGCACTTCTGAAATCATGCAGACTTGGAATGGGTGATATGGACTCAAAACATATACCACATTTATCTGACCGCTATCAGTTTGTAGCAGTGAATGAGGACGTATCATATCCATCACAAGTGCAGTATGGAGTACCTCA
>JAUMHI010000074.1:975031-992916 GCA_032359435.1 Enteromius unitaeniatus
ATCAATAAGTTTTACTATGGTACATTGAAGGTGCCAGTGGTAAATTATATATACCACAGTATAGAATCATTACCATAATCATATACCACAGTATTTCTGTGGTACTTTAAATAATACCATAACCACAATACAAGGTTTTATATGATACACTTGTAATGTCAAATTTCAATACTATATACTCTGAATCATTACCATAATACAAATATTTTAATGTAGTTATATACTGCAGTATTTAATCATTACCATACTAATATAACGCATTTTCCACCATAATATTATTATGGTACATGTCCAAAATGAAAAAAAGTGGGAAATTACCATGGTACAGTGATGGTGTCAGATGCAAATACCGTGGTACTTTAGCATAATATATACCATATTACTGACTACCATAATATTTTTCTCATACTTCCAAGGATACCATAATATTAAATAAAAAAACAGATATTACCATGACACACTGATGGTATCAGCGCAAATACTATGGTTTCTTTTCATATATACTATAGTACTGAATCATCACCAGTTCAAAGTATGGTAAATCGATGGTGTCAGTTTTTCATACACACCATAGTACAGAATCATTACCATAATATTTACCCATGCACCTAAGTTTCGAATAGAATCTGGTATATATTGATGGAAAGCATGGTAAAAGCCTTTCATGTATTCACAGATGTTCTTCTGAGGGTTGTGTTGGTAATGTTTTTGCAGACGTGATTCGGACGATCCGTGACCCGGAGAAACCCAACACTCTGGAGGAGCTGGACGTGGTGACGGAGAAGTGCGTGGAGGTCCAGGAGCTCGGAGATGACGAGTATCTGATCATCATCAAGTTCTCTCCAACCGTCCCGCACTGCTCTCTGGCCACTCTGATAGGTGTGTGTGCGAGATAATAAGATAAGAGTCACATGACCTCAGACCAACATCACTGCACTTCACAGATAGCAGAACAGACAATAGAGAACAAGCCTGACTGCATTCAGTCAACTCCCAAAACAAACACGTTAACAGAAGTAGTTGATTATGTGTGCAGCTTAACAGCGGACCTTGTGAATAAATAATTCTACTTATTAATCATTTCAATTCACAGCATGCATTAAAGGGTGAATGTCAGGAAGCGCCATATTTCAGAATCAAGACAAATTATAGTTATTGAAATTATTAGCGTGTAATATTTTCATTTAAGAAAATTCTATTAGGGAATTATTTTTATAATTTTTATAAAAAACAAGTGCTTTTTTTCTTGAATAAATTTAAAGGAAGAACAACAAAAAATGTATAAGTCTGTCTTTCAATATATAGTATTAATATAGTATAGAATATTGTGATTTAATGTATAATAATAGTAGTAACACATATATACACACACACTGTTATTAGAACATTAACTATATTATTGAAAAAAACAAAACCTACATGAACAAATTTCTATTAACATTACTAGGAAACTAACTTTACTAACAA
Source organism: Enteromius unitaeniatus (assembly GCA_032359435.1). NCBI lineage: Eukaryota > Metazoa > Chordata > Actinopteri > Cypriniformes > Cyprinidae > Enteromius > Enteromius unitaeniatus. The sequence continues at coordinate 976,499 of JAUMHI010000074.1, forward strand.
AAGTAAAAATAAATCAATCTAGATTCACTGCAGAATGTTGCAGGAGCTGTATTGCTCTCGTTTTCTTCTGCTTTTAGTGACAAATTGATCTCAAAATGCAGTGAGAATGAAAACTACTTTATTATAATTTCTTGAACACAGAACTGGACTCAAGGTGCACTTGTTGTTTCTCGTGGAGAGTTTAATTAACCCCTATCGGTCACACAGACCTGTAAATATTCCCTCATTATTTGTGCTTTACCTCGGCCTCTTGATCTCCTGAGGGCTTAACTAACAGCGGACGGCTAATTAAACTCCTATTTCCTCTTCCTGCAGGTCTGTGCTTACAAGTCAAGCTCCAGCGCTGCCTGCCGTTCAAGCACAAGGTACGTCCTCATCATTAAAGCTCACCTCCACTCTTGATTGAAACCCCGGGTGTTTGCAGGTTGTTTTTAGGAGAGTGAAGGTTTTTAATGAGCTGTGACGTTGATGAAAGGCCGTCAAATGAAAGCAGAAGCGATTGTCTGGCCTGCTTTCTGTTTCTCTGTGATGTTTTGTGTCTCTTTACGGTGTCTTTTTTTTTCTGGCCTCTGATCGCTTTTTCTTTCCCTTCCAGCTGGAGATTTACATAACTGAGGGAACGCACTCGACCGAGGAGGATAGTGAGTGTTCATTACAACACTTTCTGCCTTTTTAAATGTTCAAACAGCCCTCGGGCTCAGATGTTCTGGAGTGCATGAGCACACAAGCTTGAGCCCATGCGTTTCTAAACGTGTCGCAACGGATGCTTCACACTCCAACCATAAATGATCTGCTGCTTCCTGAAGATGCACCTGATAACAGCTTTTGACTAGATAGTAGTATTAATTGATTTATTGCCGCCGCTAATATATAGAATTCTTAGTACTGTCAAATAATCAATCGTTAGAATAAAAGTTTGTGTTTACATAATATACCGTGTGCATATTAATTATGCATACATAAGTATCTATATTTATATACATTTATAAATTCCCATTCATGTATTTTATATTATATATAAACATATGTAATATACAAACAGTGTTTTTCTTGATTATATACATGCATATGTTTGTATTTATATATACCCCAAAAACCATAAGACATTCATTAGTTTTAAGATGATGCATAAATCACTTTAGACTGGTTTTGTGGTCACATGTATAATGCATATAAACTATATTTTATTGTATATTATTACGTATAATCATTGCAAATGATGCAACTGTGGGTGGAGTTGGTCTCTGAACTGTTTCTCTCAGTTAACAAGCAGATCAATGATAAGGAGCGTGTGGCGGCTGCTATGGAGAACCCCAACCTGCGGGAGATCGTGGAGCAGTGCGTGACCGAACCAGACGACTGACGAAACAGCGATCGATGCGCAGACACAGCCTTCATGTCTCCAGAACAAGCTGAAAGACAAAACACAGCCACTTCCTGTCCAACTTCCTGGCTTCCACAGCTAAATGTTGCATCAAACCACAAAAGAAACTGAGAGATGAACTAACCCTCGTGTCCTTGTCTGACTCTGACTTAGGTTTCTGTGTATTTAAAATGCTCCGAAAGACACCAGAAGCATTGAAAATGATCGTTTGTGAGACTCGTGACCTAAACGCTATGCTTTATGATACTTTTGGAGCTCATCTGCATCCGTCCTCGTTCACTTTGACTGTGTGGAAAAGAGCAGCTTGGACATTCTGCGTAATATCCCGCATCATACATATCATATTTGGGGAAAGGAAAACAACAGATGTCATTTGTTATTGATCCTGCAGATTATGTGTAAAAATAACTACTTAAAAGATAGACAATGAGTTTGTAAATAATTTGATTTTGTAAGCTAAATGTCTATATTTGTAGAACTCGAGATCTTATGAATAAAAACCTTCTCGGAGAAGTTCTGTTTGTATTTGGGTTTTATATAGGGCTGGAGAGGCCACTGAAGTTAATACAATTATTAAAGTTGTGAGTATAATCGGAGTGAAATCTCTAAATTTAGCTATGACAGCAGACTGGAACACCTACTTTATCAGAAAAAAGGTAGGGTACCTGGTTAAATGGAATTAATAACTATGATATATTTCATACAAAATATGTATATTAAAATATTTACATATAATTAAATTATTATTTTTTAAATAATCATTGTAAAGCTATATTTAAATACAAAAAGAATACAATATTTTAAGAATAATCATTTTTTAATGTAATAAAGACAAATTATAATATGAATTTAATTCAAAAACAAATGAAAAATGTTTTGAATTATTTGGAATTAATACTTAATATTTCCTAATGTTAAAAAATAAAAAAATAATTGTTATAGTTAATTATATAATAATTGAATAATATCATAAAATGGCTAAAATTCATAAAAAAATATAAATGTATATTGAAATTAAAAGAATTAATAGAGCACTTAGCTATATGTTTAATAATATAAAAGTTAAATTTAAATTTAAACATCATAATGTTAATAAATATTGATACTAATAATAATTTGATTGAATAAAAAGAAGGCCTTGAGCTTTGTTTTTCCATCTGTGGTAGGTGCTGTAGTGACACAAGATGCCAAATGGTGGCGCTCCACATCCTTACACCCTCAACTTCAGTGGTGGAAATCAGTAACAGACTATTTCAGCACAGATTTACTGTACACTGTATTTCATTCAGCCGAGCAGGTCACTTCAGAACAAAGATGATCATAAAATATTAAATGTTAGTCAAATTGCACTCGACAGCTTTAACATCAAGTCAAGCATCCAGTATTAAACAGGCTTCAGCCGTGATTCAGGGCCGCTTTAATAAAGGCGTCACTTTCTAGAGTCAGATGTACATAAACACAGATGAAGATGTTAAACTACTCTGAGAGATGATGAGGATGAAGACTGGCAGCGGTATAAATACATCAACGCTGCTGGCACCATCCATCTCCTCACATATTTACTCCAAAACCTCTTGCTAAACAGCTTTAATGTGTTTACTGTCTGACTGCTGATTGGTTTTATTTATCGCTGGCAGCCGTGTGTAATCTGATTGATTGAGCTAATAGCTGCTAATTTACTAAAGATCCACAGTAACATTAAGGCATTCGTGGTATATATATATATCATGGAAACATACAAGTCAAACTAAATTGTCTTTTTGGTGCATAATTAGCCACACATCAGTCTTAAAGCAAAAGCAAATCTAGGATAAGGCCATAAATATTGACACTTAGGTTTTGCCCAATACATTGTACAAATCATACACATCGTACGTTTTTCAAAGATTACTGGAGTAAATATTTATGAGGAAATACAACTTCAGTCTTTTTGCTTCAAAATGTATATAATTTAAATATTTTTTCGTATTATTTTTCACATCAGACTGAAAAACGTATGAAAATTAATTTAATAGATAAATAATAAAATATTTCAAAATCTAAACAATGATACTTAAATGTTAAAATATAATTATCATTATTTTAAATAATAATAATAATGTGATCTGTGTTGGATCAAAAACTCTCTTTCAATGTGTTACTTTGTATTTCTATTTCACTATCAATTTTTTGTATTAAAAAAATTATAGTTTTAGTTTGTTCATGGTGAAAGACTTACTAGCTGTGTTATTTTAGCATTTAGTATTTATTTATTTTTTATATTTGAAGTGAGTTATGATTATATTTTAATTTTACTCAAATTATTTTAAAATGTCTATATAGTTTTCTTAGATTCAAGTCAGTTTTATTTATTTATAGTTTATATCTTATGTCAAATAACAAAATTAGTCAGTTTAAGTGAACTATATTAACTAACATTGTTTAAAAATGTCCTTGAAACATTGTATCAAAATGTGTCGCTCTGTAGCGTTTGATTGGTCGATGACATCATTACACAACCAGAACTGGTTTCCTGCGCTAGCTTCATGTGTCTCCTAACCCTCGGCTTCCAGTCTGGAGTCACAAACTCTGTGCATAATTTGTAAAAGTGTATCTTGACAATGCTCTCATTCCCAATTCCAGGTAATTAGTCTCTCTTCCTCAAGGAAAAAGCCTTGGCTGGAAACACAGACACACATTATCTCGTAAGACACACTATGAATGACAAATGAAGGCACCGAAGCCGCTGGAAAGCCGCACATTTCTGCACAGATTTGAGTCTTAAACCCTGACAAGAATTAGCATCCAAGCCAGAGATTCCCTCGAGTCACAGTTTTCAGTTTGTGAGTAAACGAAGGTCTGTGGTGAACAGAACTTTTTGTTCTGAAACGCAGTTGGAGTTTGGAAATCTTGCTGTGCTTTAAAACATAGGCGCTACATAAAGACTGAAAGGTTATGAGCCTGATGAATTACACAGCTTTGAAAATTCAGCTGGCAAATGAGAAAAGCTTTTCAGTTTATCTCACAAATAGACATCGTGAATGAATGATTTTATTTACTCTGCACAATGTTTGTTTATTAAACTTTAATCTAATTTGATCATGGTTTTATTGCTCTCTGCTAAAACGAACATAGACATTCAAAGGCTTCGCAAGACTGTTTGTTTTGAAAGAAGTCTTTTCTTGCCAAGGCTGCATTTACTCGATCAAAAGTGCAGTAAAAATGTGAAATATTATTTCAGTTTAAAATAACTGTTTTCTATGTCAATATCTATTAAAAACTAATTTATTTCTGTGATTAAAACTGAATTTTCAGTATCATTACTAGAGTCTTCAGTGTCACATGATCTTCAGATATCATCGTAAAGTGACATTTTACTCATATGCTGAATCCGAAATCGCTTACTTCTCTACTATATAGTACACGAAAAACAGTACGCGAGGCGAGTAGTATGTCCGAATTCATAGCATTCGAAATTCAGTAGGTGAAAAGTACCCGGATGACCTAATGCTTCCGGCTGAATTCTATAGTAGGCATATCATGAACACTTTCCTATCCCATAAGGCCCCGGGAGAGGAGACGTCATATTCAAACTGTGACTGATGCGAGCCAGATCCGTTTATTAAGCAAAATTAAGATTAATAGTTACATTTTATTGTTGTGGGGCAAAGACAGGGAAAAAAAACAAAACAAGAAAAGGGCACTTGAGGCATCCAGGAGGAAAGGGGCGGGTGCTCAAGCAATTATTTATTTAATAATTGTTCCAAACCAATTTGGCAACAGAAACAAATATAATAACAAATAACAAAAGGTGTCGAGAGTGTGTGTTTATTGTAATCTGAATGCATGCATATGTTTAACTCAGTGCAGCTTAAACCACAGGACGTACTATGGTGTACATTTTAGGACATCTTCAGACCTCAGTCATAAAATGAAAATGCGTCATGCCTCAGACTAAAAGGTCTTTGTCAATGGACCAAACGACATCGTGACTTAGACTGAAAAACTTCAGGTCTAGGGAAAAACGATGTCCAGTGTCAGGTCTCGTACAATCAGGCATAGGGCGAAACAGACTCATATTAAAAGGCAATAAATATTAAGCAAAATTTAAAAATATCAAATATATTTTCTACAAATATATGTTTCAAACAGGTTTTTTGTTGCTGTATGGTAACATTTTTATCATGATTCTTTGATTAAAATAATCATTTATTTGAAATAGTAAAGACATTTATAATGTCAAAGATTTCTGTCACTTGATGAATAAAAGTTTAAATCATACAATCAACAAATTCATCCTAACCCTAAATCTTTAGCTTATGTTTTGAATTATTCATCAAACAGCAAACGCTGCAATGTTTTGTGTGGTATACAGTCGTTTTGGCAGAGGACGTGCTGAACAGCATCATGGGCTGCTTTAAGAGCACATCCAAGTGGATTTTGATAGTACAATAATAATAACAAAAGTGATATCATCAGGTGGGCAAGTAGCCCCATGAGTTTTGGAATAATATTGTAATTGTATCTCAAACAAAATTTGTTCAGGCCTGAGAAGAAACGCTCAGTTCTGGGACACGAGACTAAAAGGAGCTTTTCACTGATCCAAGTGTGTTTTACTCTGATACTCGGAGGATTCAGGCTGGATTTCCAGGGTTTTTCTTGACAGCGAACACCAAAAGAATGCGTTATGTCAGCACGGAGCTGTTATATGATTCATTATGATGCTGGGAATGGCCTCAGTCTATAATCTGCATAATTACAGACCTCAAACTTACAGTACTGCAATGCAGCAGCATTTACTTCACTTTTGATAACCAACAATTATGAACTGCATGTTAAGAGACAACAGCACTGCAGAGAAACAAAGCCAAGTCCCACAATCGTGCACTTCATATCCTACATGCATCTCTTTTTTTAAAGAGCAATAAAAGGTTGCTTGTGCATTTAAACTCTATGTCTAGTTTATTAACACTTTTAAAGAAGTGACAAAAAATAAAAAATTCTATAAAAAAAGAAACAAATCATGATTAATTGCGTGCAAAATAAAAGTTTTTGTGTACATTTTATATGTGTGTGTACTGTGTAGATGTCAAAACACAAAAAAAAAAAACATTGCTTGGTAAGATCGCCTGAGCAAATCAATACTTCACAATTGTTTGAGTGTGAGGGTGACGGTTTCATAGTGAGTATGAGTTGCTGTGGTCATGATTGCTAAATGTGAACAGGTGAGGGTGAGCAGTGCATGATGGGATACGAATCCCAGGGAGGTGAGGTGATGCAAGCGATCTCTAGTGGCGCTTGAGGGCACACATGTAAATACAAACAGAATATATATATTAAAATATTTACATGTATATTTATATTTTATTTTGCATTATACATAAACATTTAAATATAAAAACAAACATTTCCTTTTAACATATGTACACACATATATTATGAAAACAAAAATGTTTATTTTGGATGCAATGAATCATTTTATTGCACTAAATCATTATTATGTTTTAATCTTTTGTTATGCATTCAAACCTATTCTAAGCATTGACTAACATACTAAAGCATATGTAAGTTATGCAATGTAACAGGTGTGTCCCAAATTGCAAATTCATGCATTTAATATCAAATGTAAACTATACATTTGCATTTACTTGTAAATTAAAGTTGCTGCTGCAGGTAATATGTGTCTTAAATATTACCCATATTTTTATGCAGTACTTTATTCCTGTAGTCGTTCACATTCACAACACGTTCTGAAATGATACGCCACTTTACACGTCACATCATTTCTTGACATTACAGAAGCTAAACCGCTTGCCACTGCCACTCATCTTAAAGGTTTGGTGCGTAATATTTCCTTGTACCTTTGACGGTATGTATGTGACTGACAGCATTGGCATGCTTTGAATTCTGACAGAAACTAATCGTCTCTAGCAGGACTCGACTGCAAGTAAAAGTGAGGTTTTTAGCAAGAAGCATGAAGCATATAATATTTATACGCCTGTTATGTAATTGGCCAGAGGCTGTATGCTGCTTTGTACTATCATTGTTCCACAGAAAGGACATTAAAACATCCAATTTACTGAAAAACTATTAAAACCTTCAGAAATCCTCAAAGACTTTGGCATGAAAACACAGAAGAACATTCAGAATTACACAAGTTTGGAATAATTAAAGACTCACCAAGGCTATATTTTGTGAAATATACAGTAAAATACATTAATTGTGATATTATTGTAATTTAGAATAGCTGTTTTCTATCTGAATTTAAGTCTGCGCTCAAAGCCGAATTTTCAGCATCATTACATTAATTCACAACCACATCCCCCAGGTTTTTGGTTGAAGCCCTTATTGCATGAAAATGTGTGTATTTTTATGTAGCCTATATATAAACATAAACATGCAAGTATATATTTAGGAAAAAGATTTTATATTTAGATATGTAATAAACATTTATATTTTTTTATATTTATATATAGTATAAATCATTAAACAAAAACATTAGTACATAATTTTGCTCAGCTGAAACCAATAACCACAGTTTTCTTCAAACAGTATATCCTGGAGAACTCTTAAGAGCTACTGTATACAGGTTCATAATGTGAACGAAGCATAATAAATAATTAGTTCTAAAATTAAGATAATGGTAACCTACTAGTTATTTGGATCAGTATTCTAAAATAAAGATTGCGGTAACCCATAGTAAGGATTTAAGTGTTACCAAATCTAGCTTAACGAATTATTAACCAGGATCTTACAAAACCCTTAAAAGTTTGCAGTGATTTCAGTCATTAGGGAGTTATCATGATCTTCACTTTAGAAAACTGATACTGATGAAGAATTTGGTAATATTTGAGTCATTACTAGTAGGTTACCATCACTTTAGATTTAATTATACATTATGTATTATTCATATTAATTATGAACCTGTATGTTCTTAGGGAGGTACGTATGTTTTTTTTGTGTGTAATATGCATTTTCATGAGACCGGGCTCATTATATGTAAATATTTGTTATTTTATAAAATATATCTTTAACCAATCAGGTGTGACCTCGCCATTTCAACCAATCATAACCCGCCAGGAGCGCAGCCTAAATCCTGTTTACATGAAATAAACCTGCTCCTGACCAGGTTCAAGCTCACGGACTTGCAAGTCCCGGATGAGCGTCGAAGAACCCAACGATCCAAGATAAAGACAAATCCACAACAATCAACTGAGTTAGCGAGGTACGAAGAACGGACCCCTGGACAGAATAAGCTGCAATGTTTTGGACTTTGTCAGTTATTGGCAAACCGGTGATAAGAAGGAAGTGGTTTCAATCACAACCTTTACTGAACCACATTGATCCAATGAACACATCAGGAAATCATCCCGAAATGAACTGAATGTCATCCAGACTTATATCTAAGTGCTATTTTAAGATCCCCGTGTTAATTTCCACATGCAATGTATAATGCAGAGAGCGTCGCAATCACACAGCTGATGTGCAATGGTTCATCTGCTCTAATGACACGCGCACATCTCGCTGATTACAACCACAAATCGTTAATGCAACCAGTCGTTAAGTCAGCATGTGAAATTAGGATGCATTCACTGCCTAAAATAGACAACCACGTCAAGAACATGTATAGTACACGCCAAATAATCCCTCCAAAAAAAAAACCACTCCACAAATGTCATTGGAAATGGCATCAGTGAACCGTCACAGGAAGAGCAGGGTTCATTAGACGCTCGCGCACTCATTAGGGAGCATCACGCGTACACCCTTGTTTAGCAGTTCGAGTGAAGCCCTAGGGAGCGTTCAAATCCTGCTAGACTTACAGGTTTTGGGTGTTAAATTTAGCTGTTTGACTAACAGGCCTCCAGCTGTTTGTTTTGTCTGCGAAACGAATTGAAGTTAAGGATATATATTCGTCTCTTGGAAATATTAGAGATGCTTTGGTTTCGCACATGTTTGTTTGTCTATTTCAGGAGGTTTCTGGTGGTGCATGACCCAGAAATAGGTTGCAAGTCTGATTTAAGGATAAATGGAAAATATTTGAGATATTTTGTATTTTTGTTGGATATTATTTTATAGTCTATTTAAGGCGCTCTATGTCCTTGACCTAAAAGGGTTTATGGGGGAAAATAACGCTATAAAAAAGATTCAATCTGACATGCGAAGACAGGAACTGACCATAACGTCCAGACTCGGATCTCAGCATCTCTTAAGATTCCTTCAACCGTCTGAGTGACAGCAAACCGTCCAAAATCCTTTGGTGTGGAAAAACTTCTGAAATGTAAATATCAGAATGTTGTTGTTTTGATGGACAGAGAGCTGAAGACAGTGGCAGCGAACTTAAAAACTCAACATGTTTCATGTTTGAAATGGTTTCTATGCACACTGAAAACAACAACAACAGTTTTCTATCAAATCGCAAAGAAATAGCAAGTAACCTGTTGAACATTACATTTTGAAGTGGAAAGACTGATATAATATCTTCTTGTAAAACACACTCAAATAATCTTCATATTGTGTGATTTTTTTTAAAGTGCAGTTCACCAAAAATCAATACGATAAAACATATAAGAATAAAGCGTGTTGAGACTTAAAAAAATAAATATGAGAATCTTATATTGTTACCACTTGTTACTTGTAGCAACTATTTGCATACTGAAATGTAAATGACTACTGTATAAATAGTAAGCTTACTGTTAAATAGTGTTTACTGCAGCTGAAATAGTATTTCAACTCAAATACATTTTTTGTTATTACTTTAAAAATTGAGAAAAAGGGGTCGTTAATTTCAAGTTAAATGTAAGTCCTAAATTGAATGTTCTTATGTACAACAAACTATTTTCTGTCATAAACTGCTAGTAAATTTAACAAATTATTACAAAGAAGCAGCGAGTAACACATTGAATTAAACATAAAATGTTGTTTAAGAAAAAACTGAAATAGTATTGTCTTGTAAAATATGCTCCAATAATATTTGACAAATATATTTTACATGCATAAAATACACGTATTTCATATTTAATCACTGACAAACTGAATGAAATGTTTTCTGCTTGTTATGTTTTTATTTATTTATTTATTTTTGGCAAATTGAATACAAATCAGTGGCTCTAAACACACTGCACTTTTATATCTCTACCAAGTTTTCAAGAAAAACTTAAATTGCCCAAACTGTTCTGATCAAATTTGGATCAATAGTGTTAATTCCAAATTTCAATTACTTCGTATGATTTAATTTTATGTGGTGCTAATTCAAAGAAGACATTTATATATAAAAGAGACATTTACAGAGTTATTTAACTATTTGAAGTGAGTTGTGGCTTGTGAGGGTACATGTAAAGCAGTGCAGTCAACTAGAAATGGCTCAAACTCTCAGGGATGTGAAAGTCAAATGAACCATGAAGGATTTCTAGCGCTTGACATGCAGGTGATGTGCTCTTTCAAGCACTTGTAATTGTGTAATCCTTTTTGCATCTGATGTGTGTTGTGTGTCAGTTGTCTTCTACTGAAGTGTTTAGATGCAGTGCTTGTGTAGTAATAATACAGGCATGTCACTCTGCAAAGAAAACCATCCTTAATAATCAGCACCAGCGTTTTCTTACTACTTGTCATATTACTCAAAAGCAGCAGGATAAATCCGGCTTCAGTGAAAACTCTGCTTTTCACTATCCAATCGATTATCAGTACTTATATTTCTTATAAATGTATATCATGAGATGAAACATCACAGAGCTAAAGTGTGTGCTTTCTAAAAAAATTCTACTGTGCATGAGTCATATTGAATACAGGGAGTATACAAACAGAATATAGAATAGCTAAGTAAATTAATTTGCATTTCACGCAAATTTTTTGGGGACAAAAGCATCTCGCAGTCAATCATACCGAGCCCAGTCTCACAGCAATTCCTACGTATTTTCTACAATAATTGCGCCCCTATCAGCAACATCTGCATATCTATTTCTGGGTTGGTGTAGCTCAGTATATACAGCAATGCATTATAAGACGAAACATGATCATGTGGTCATGGGTTTGAACCCATCATAAAACCCTATAAATCATGATTTTGCATGATTTTTGTAACGGGTGGGTTAGGTGTGGTCATTATTAATTACATGTAGTAAAATTTGTTTTAATCACCGTGAGATCAGTTCAAAAATCCAAACTGTTGCTTACGCCATTCTGGTTCTCAATCCTTATTATATAATATATTATATTTATTTTATAACAAAAATTCCATTTAAATCTAAACAGAAATCTAATATATTAGTCTGAATACATAGATTGAGCAATAAACCTAGCACTGTTTTAAATCTTAAATCGGCAGATGGACAATACTGAGATGAGCAGAAATCACTGAGGAGATGTGTGCAGATCGATACCTGTTAATCTTTGCTTTATTATGACCTCTGTGTCTTTTATACTCCATTTTTATGCACATTATAGAGTTCTACCGGATTTCAGCTCTCTGGATAATTAATAAAAGGGTTTAGTTTGGAGTCTTTGATGAAATGCTTGAGTAAGCCGTCTGAGCCTCATTAGTACAGATGACAGAAAAATTTAAAATAAAACATGAAAAACACGTCTGATCTGATCCTCTTCATGAATTACTCTGACTTGCATTAACCTCAGATTTTAGGCTAAAGCTGATCTTTACATTTTCTAAAATCATTAATGATGTTTGTCTAGGGAAAAATCAACCTGTTATCAATATTAGAAATAGCTTGACCCTATGCAGTCGCTAATCGTGTTAACGGTCAGTGTATCATCTGATCATTCGTCATTTAAATTAATATAGATGGTGGAAAAACGAGAAAAAGGTGCCTATTTTAGTCTTTTTTTGTAATTTTTTTTGTTCAAAAAATGTAAAAAACGAGAATACAGCTATTTTTTTGTTTTTTCATCGATGGTAGGAAAATAAATAAACTGCTGAAATATTCGATTTCTACATGTGGGCGGGAACTAAATGCCCCTTTTTGCTGATTGGTCAGCCGAAGATCAAACCACGCCTTCATCAGTTCCACTCAGCAAAATAGTAGTCCTCTGCTGCTACAGGTGTACGAATTAAAAATTGTAATTACTTTTTCTCCTTTACTCATCAAACAAGCAGACTTAATGAATAACGCAACACTACTCATACCTGGGCGGAGCTTAGACATTTTTTTGTATTTTAAAATGATTAAAATACAAATTAAAATATTAATATTAACTAATAGGTATTTATTAAGTGAATGTTTTTGCAAAATAACATAATTTCGAGAGGATCGCTGAACGAGTAATCATACACAGCTGGCAGCCCGTTACCTAATCATCCCTTGTTCATTCGCACCCAATCAAATCCTTTCCCCTTCACTATAAATTCTCCCAGCTTTCATTTCCCCGCTTCCCACTTTTGTGCATCCCTCCTCCACCGTTTTCCATTTTAGTTCACGACTTTATGGAGGGGCAGACGGTGAACAAGCCGAACGAAGAACTCTTGCCCATGCCGGGGTTCTATCCTTTAGGGTTGGAGTTGGCCGATCTCCCGGCTCGCTCCCCAGACAGGGGATATCTTGCTCACACTTGCCCATTCAATTGCAGAGAATGTTTGTTCGGTTGTTCTTCGGTTGTCAGTCATTACAGTTTCTTGCGTGAATGTTATAGGAACAGGGGAATGACCGATGACGTCACAGGCTCAGATTTGGTTGACCAAACTGCAGAAAGGGGCGTGTCATCACCACCCACAAGGTAAAACGAATTATGAAGTCGTTTATCTGTTTTCTAAACATGAATAAAAATTTTAAATTGAGCCAAAATCAGTTTTTTGCACTTTTTAGAACAAACGAAAAAATTTAAATAGGCAATGTTTTCCCGTTTTGCCACTATCAATATTAATTCAAAGTTAACCCTTACTAAAAAGTAGTATACTTCAAGTTTGTTTTATTAAGTGTACTTTAGTAAAGTTCAAGTATATTTTGTAAAAATATGTATTTGTAGTATACTTGTAAGTGTACTATTTCAATACTTGAAGTTTAATATGTAGAGCGATTAAATTAGCCCTCTTTCAGAGAAGCACTTAAAAAGTATCCTTTCTTATTTATTTACTTTTGTTTAAAAAATGATACTAATAGCAAACTTGAATAAGCATATTTTTTTAAGGGAATATCACGCTAATATGATTTGAACATTATGTCGCCATCATTAGCATGATGCTAGTATGTCTTTACATGTCTTTACATGTTGCTGTCTTGTATTAACAAATTTTTATCATGCTCTTAAGATTTTTTTAATGCTTAGCTAGAAATACGTATTTGAAATACAAAATACTATTTTGTATTTTGTATTTTAAAGCCTTTGGGGAAAATCAAATGTATTTTGTAATTAAATACATTTAAGATGAGTATTTTGTATTTTCAAAATACAAAAAATACTTTGTGCCAATCAGCCTTTTTATCAGGGTGCAACCTTAACACTCATGCACGTGAGCTGCCGGCAGAAGAGTCAGCATTTCTCAGTTTTCTGCATTAAGCTAAGGGTCTTCATGATCAATTCCTTGTTGATTAAAGGTAAAATGGTGCATCGTTCAGATTTGCCTTCAGTAAACATGAAAGAATAAAAAAGCACCGACATGTGTTGGAGAAAAAGTCAGTTTTATATATGTTGTGACGAGCGTCCCGATTACTAATCAGTGTTGCCCTGGTTTCCAACGAGGGAGCACCGGCAAGGCTCATCAGAGCGGGATCAGGACCAGTTGCAACTCATCAGTCGGCAGCCAGATTAGCTGTGTGTGGCGCCCCAGCAAATGAGCTTCATTCAAGCCAGCAGCAAGCCACGCACATGCTTCGCTCAAGCGACGACTGACTCCGATCGACAAAACTAATACCTTTTCTCTCTCTCTCCAGAAGCCAGCCTTTAAGCCTTCCCTGGCCTCAGTACTTGGCCGGCGGGCCCCATCCCTCAAGACGAACCAATGCCCATGGAACCTCACACCAGCCCAGTAAAATCATGGCTGGCAGGCTGCATCTTGCACCAGGCAGTGCCCCGTGGAGCTCGGTCAACGGAGGTGAAGCTCAACGGCCGGACCCTCAAAGCCCTCCTAGACAGCGGCAGCTCGGTCAGTCTCGTCCTAGCATCCTTGCTGCTGCCCCGAGCAGAGACTAAATCCTACCTGTCCCTCACATGTGTACACGGCGACACTAAAAATGTCCCAGCCCGTCGAGTGAGCGTCGCCACTGCAGTGGGCTCGTGGCCCATGGAGGCTGGCGTGGTGAAGGACCTACCAGTGCCAGTACTACTTGGACGAGACTGGCCGGGGTTCGATCAGCTGCTCGCCGCAGCCACTCAGCCTGCCAGCCACTCCCCGCCATGGGAGCCGAAGAGGGGCCCGTCGACAGCCCGTTCTCACCAGCGACAGCGGCCGATAATGATGTTTTCTTTGATGTTTTTCAGCAGGTCCAGGGAGGGGGATCGTTCGGCCGGGCTCAGCGTGAGGACGACCGGCTGAAGAACTGCTGGACGCAGGTGCGAATCCTGGAAGGCCAGGACGTCCAGCCGGGGCCCCACCCACCCCGCACTTCATCGAGGAGAATGGGCTGTTATACTGTGTCGCCCCGCGGAGGGGGGAGAAACGGCTGCTGGTGGTCCCCCAAGCCAAGACTCTCAAAGTCTCCCCAGGGGCATGAACACATCCTCGTGATAGTCGACTATGTCACCCGGTTTCCAGAGGCGAGCCCCCTGCGGAAAGCCATGGCGAAGGCCATCGCCCAGGAGCTCTTCAGCCTCTGCACCCGAGTCAGCATCCCGAGGGAGATTCTGACCGATCAAGGTACCCCGTTCATGTCAAAATTAATGTCTGACCTCTGCCGTTGTCTTCAGGTGAAGCAGCTCCAGACTTCCGTCTACCACCCTCAAAAGGATGGCCTGGTGGAGCGCTTCAATCAAACCTTGAAGCGGCTGCTGTGGAGAGTGGTCGCGGAGGGCCACAGAGACTGGGACCGGATGATTCTGTATGTACTCTTCGGCGTCAGAGAAGTCCCGCAAGCCTCCACCGGGTTCACTCCGTTTGAGTTGCTGTTCGTCCGACAGCCACGTGGGCTGCTAGATGTGGCCAAGGAGGCCTGGGAACAGCAGCAGCCCACCCTGCAGAGGTCAGTCATCGAACACGTTAGACAGATGAGGGAGCATATTGACCGGGTTATGCCGCTGGTGAAGGAGCATCTCACGAAAGCCCAGCAGGCCCAACAGCCCCGTTCCAAGACCCAAGACACAAAAGACACCAACGCCCGGGTTACAAGATGGTTCCTCGCACTCCAGGACTACTGTCTCTGTGCGCTGATCCCAGCGCAGTAACTAGCACACATTCTCAGTCACCAATTATGATTCACCTGAAACACCTGAGACTAATCACCTGCACTGGTTAAGAGACTTTCATGCTAGTCAGTTGACGGCTGAGCTCGAGGTAACAGTGCTCATACTACCTTGTGTCCTGTGTTACCTACTGGCATTTCTGAGTTCTTAAGATCTGGATGGCTGACTGCACTAAAGACTAACCTGCACCGAGCACCTTCATCCTTGGATTCGACATGATGTAAGCGAACCGCTATATACCTGCCTTGAATACTCACCTTGTATACTAGCCTGAGTCTGTAGGACTGCATGGAGTTAGAAGCGATCAGGAGATCGCCAACGAACCTGGTTTCACTTACCTGAGAGATTTACCTGTGTATGACGAACCGTATAATGAGAATGTGATCAAGAGATCGCCAACTATTGAGTAAGAAAATCCATATGTTAATGCTCTGGTCTTAAGGAGGCTAGTTTGTGTTAGAACTCAGGAGATCGCCCACTAAAGACTCAGTTTCTTTATACGAATGCCTGCTTATGCCCTGAGCCTCAGTTTACTTTGTTTATTGATGTGTTCAAAATAAACACCTTTTACTTTGAACTTACCTTGTCCTCTGAGTCCTGTGCTTGAGCATTACAGGCAGCGATGATTCACACTTTATATCAATTAAACTTTTCAAAATCGTTTACATAGGCCTAGGTCATTTAGATTGAGCAAATAAATCCTTGCAGTGTTTAG
>JAUMHI010000074.1:1006480-1016639 GCA_032359435.1 Enteromius unitaeniatus
TGTGATTCCAGACAGACTGGATGATGATCAGATCAGATCTCTGTGTGGAGCACTGGCTGTCGTCAGACAATAATCTCGCTGCATTATTACAATTAATGACAAAAATAATGTTTGGAAATAAAAACTGATATTTCTAGCTGACACGCTACCGCAAAAGATAGAAATAACCCACTTTTGTGTGTTTTTTTATGTTGGTGAAAATACTAGTGGACTAAGACTTTTGCACAATACTGTAAATCTTTAAATCATTTAGTGGAGATGCAACATAGATATTTTATATTTAAAAAATTAATACTAAATTATAGGAAATATACAAAATATATTTTTGCAACATGAAAATTTTTAATTATGTATTTATTATATATTTCTTTTTACAAGTTATGATTTTTTATGTAATATTATGAGCTGGATGAACTTTATGTCATATTATTAATATATTGAAACATGCTAATATGAATGTCTCTCTGCATGACATTCAACAGTCTCTCATCAGTTCATACTTCATGGCGATTATTTCTATTCTGTGGCATGTCAGCCAATGTCAGATTGAGATAAAGGGCTGTGTCTCTACGCCTTCAAACACCCGCTGTCCTGCCGGGAGATATAACCACAACGTTATATATTACATGTTTCCGCTCTTATCCCGTAATTTGACCGGATCATTTTTGCCTCCTGTGACTCCTTAGGAATCATTCTGTGCAGGATTACTATAGTTTTGCATTTTTCACTTTTAGTATCAAACCTTTGCTGGTTTAAAGCATCATGAAAGAATTGGTGGGTTTTTGTTAAATGTGAGTCTAAATCATCACAATTAAAAGACCAAAGACTTAAATTACTTCATTCTAATTTATTGGGATGCACATGTAGTATAATTTAATAGATTATAATATAACTTGTAAGAATATAAATATAGACATATAAATACATGTACATATTTTCAAAATATACACTGAATATGTGTGTATTTATACGTATATATATATATATACACATAATAAATATACATAGCACATACACATATATTATACAAACAAAAACAGATGTGATGTGTTTTGGATGTGATGAATCGCGATTATTTGACAGCATTAAACAGTAAAATACAGTAGTGAATGAAAAAAAAATAGTCAAAGTGTCAAAAATGTCCTAAGACAAGGCGGCATTGTGTTTTAGGACAGCTTTGATGAAAGGTATAAATTATAATATAACATAGTAAAATATTATATAATATAACATAATATAATATCAAATATAATATAATAAAATTTTTATTTTTTTAAATTAAAACTGTCCAAAATGGTACTCAAATCTGTGATAAATTAGTTAGTAACCTACAAGAAAACTACCTACAAGTAGTCAACTGTAGTCCGACTACACTTTACCGCATAAATCAGTCACAGATAAAAGTTTGTAAAGCACTGCATATCTATGCCTAAATATAACTTTCAGAAATGAAAGAACGACAAAAGAAAATGGCTGAAAAAGATTAGCAGCCAAATGCAAATGGCTTTATCCAACTATTCAACAGGAAAATAATTTTTCCACACTGTGCATGTGGAAACAGGTCATTGACTGGCGAACAAATTTAAACAAATGTGCTAATTTTCAGAAAATAACTTCTGTCAATTGTTTCAATTGGTTATTTCGCACAAATTGAATCCAATTTTTAGCCGTGATTAATAATCAGGATGAGCAAGTGAGTTATTTTCCTTTGACTTCACCTCTTGAGCATCCTGATTGTGTGACTGATCAAGGTCCTGTGTAAGAGAACAAAACTCAGTCCTTACACCCCAATCAATCAGCAAATCAAAGCCACGGATCGCATAAAAGCCTTTTAAGGTTTGTTCAGGGTAATAAGCATATAGAAGCAGATCCCGGGTCCTCCTGCTGAATAAAACAAGCATAGAAAGGTTTTAGCCCGGCTTGGAGTGTCTCAGCTCTTCGGGCCCATCCTCGTCATTATTATAAAGTCATGATTCAAAAAGCTGCTGCATTATACAAGCTGACAGTAATACGGATAAAAAGGTCCACAAGAGGACGGTTTGAATACTTTGAGAATGCCTGAAATTGATTTTTCCAACAATAAGATTGTGTTTGGATCAACTGCATGTTTAGATTTGATGCTATAAGTCAGAGGTTTGATCGTGTTTGTGGAGAACAGGTGTATTCTGTCTGACCTCTGGAGGAAATGCTCAAAACAAGCTTTTATATAAAGGGTTATGGGTCAGGAAGGCTTCATATTTGCTTTAGATTTGTATTATGAATGTCTGTCTGTTCAGTCTAATCTGCTATGAAGCTGTACGTTTCTTTTTTGTTTTCTCATGGTTTTTTAGATCTTGTAAGGATCGATCAGATGGACAGCATTGAGAGACGGTTCAGGACAACATCTAGATGACAATATTGCAAGGAATTAATTCGCAAACAAAGATATGTTGTAATCAATCTGCCAATCTGTGGAATATTCCTAGATGAGCTTTGCATTCAGAATTTGAAATTTTAATCGATTTTTTTTTTTTATAAAAACAATAATAGCTCTTTAGAATCTTTTACAATGTAAAATTAAAATAAATAGTGTTATACTCAGAGCAGTGCTAATTCCTCACTGTGCATCTTTAGCACATCCTGACAGCACTCTAAAGCCAAAAGATGGTTTACTAACGCAAGCTGTTAGTAAATCTGGTCAAAAATTAGTGTGGGATCACAAATCGTTTGATTTAGATTGGAATGTTAGAGCTCAGATTATGAATAATTTGATTCATATCGGAACTTTAGAGCATGGATTATGAATCATTTGATTTGCATCCGAACTTTAGAGACTGGATTATGAATAATTTCATTTGTATATGAACTTTAGAGAGTGGATTATGGATCTTTTCATTTGTATGAGCGTGGATTATGAATCATTTGATTCATATCGGAACTTCAGAGACTTGATTATGAATCATTTCATTCGTATCGGATTATGAATAATTTTATTTGTATCGGAACTTTAGAGAGTGGAATATGAATCATTTGATTCGTATTGGAACTTCAGATCGTGGATTATGAATCATTTCATTTATATCTGAACTTTAGAGAGTGGATTATGAATCATTCGTATCCGAACATCAGAGAGTGGATTACAAATCATTTAATTAATACTGGAATTTTAGAGCGTGGATTTTAAATAATTTAATTTGTAGCGGAACTTTAGAGAGTGGATTATGAATCATTTCATTTATATCTGAACTTTAGAGCGTGGATTATGAATCATTTGATTGTGGAGCCCATGTACTTGTCTAAATAAATTTTAAGTAAAGAAAAGAGATTTAGAGCCAGATTTTTAAGTATGAAATGAAATTACCTAGCAAGAAATACAAATTCATTCCTATATTCTCTTTTGAGAAATCAAACAATCCAAAGAAAACATCTTTAAAAATAAAAGAAAGCTCGCTTACAAAATGAGAACATATCCCTCTTTTACTATTTATTTCTTCATTTCACAGTTTCATACATTTTATCCTATAGCTTATAGTTCTACATGTTATGAGTCGGAGCTACTGTATGTAGACTGTGATCTATAATTCATTGTTGTGGGCCGATGCTACAGCTGGGTTTCAGAGGTATGAATTTTACACCCACTCTAATGGCTGGATGACAGATCTAATGGTCTAATGGCTTTTAAAATGTCACTTTTTCTGAGAATGATTTGTCATCCTGACCCCAGTGCTGGTGAAAACTGTAGCACCCTCTAAATAAAACATACATATATATATATATGCTATATTAAGAGTGACAATGTGTTTGCCTCAGTATTTTATTTATGTTGTACAAATACAACTAGAAAACCTACGACTGAACATCTCAATTGTAATAACTTCTAAAATACATTTATATCTAAAAGATACATGAATTCTTATGGCCTTTAGTTCATCTGAGGACACACTGTTAAATCTTTTCACATACTGTACAGTAATTTTAGCAATTAAGCATTTATAACATGCTATGGTTAGGTTTTGATAAAAGAATGAACAGCTCTCATTTCAAAAGGTTTTTTTCTACAGGAAATTGCTTTTGCTGAAGGTCCACGCGTCTCTTTCTGTTCTTTAGAGTGTGCTGTATTGTAAGTCACATTGATTCATCCAAGGCTTTTCTTTGGACACTGAATGTCAACCCAATTCAGATGAAGATGATGCTTTATATTATCTCGGAGGCACATAAGGAACACACAAGGCTCCAAGGGGACTGCTGGAGGTAAAGGTATTAGAGTTTCTACGCTGAACTGAGGAGACCTGAGGATATTTCATAACCTGCTCAACATAGGTTTTCAAAAGGGAAGTCTTTTAAAACTTAAAAGAATTTATGGTTCATCAGTAGGACATCAGCATCAACAACCAGTGTCTAAAATAATAAAAATGGCCATTTGTCTACTTGTAATTATCTCTCATTATTTATGACAGGATAAATCAATGAGAGCACTCATTGGCTCTTGCCTGCATTTGTCACAGATTGCAACATGCCATGTTTCTGATGAAGTGTATTCGAATTATAAAGCTTGAATTACAAAAGTTGGAAATTCACGTTTTTTTTCAAGTTTGAAAGTTGAATTACAAGTTTGCTGAGAGAGGATCGAGAATATTTTCAAGGATTAACAACATATATTCTGTTTTGGACCTTAAACAAACCTACTGTATTCCGCCAGAGAGGACTGTGGCTGCAAAACATCACCATTTAAGTTACCTTTGGTACTGCTTTTGACATTTGTGCAGTAAATAAATTATTGTAATTACTTTTATCTGTCTGTCATGTTTTTCTAACACTGTACAGACTGAGATAAAAAAAAAAAAAAGTTATATTTCAGTCAGTTGCATTCTATATCCTTTTATATTCCCTAAAAAATTGGTAAGTTTAGGTTTGGGGGTAGATAACATTTTTTTTTTTAAATCAATCACTTATAAAATGTGATAAAATAATAGAAATGCATATTTTCTCTGAAATGTGTAGATTTAGGTTTGGGGTATGTTAAGGGTTCTAAAAATCTAAATTGATTATTGACAAAACCATAAAAATGCACTGATACTGTGACGCCGAGTCAGAGGTTTCTGGATCCATGTGCAGTTTATTTCACACACAGGAAATACAACAAACAAAGCAGAGCAAGGGATAATCCAAATCAGTAATAATATAGATAATAATAGTAATAATCAGATAATCCTGTAAATCAGTCCAGGCAATAGGTCGAGGCAGGCAGCGAGAATGTTTAGAGAGTTGGACTTGTAACATCTAATGTCACAAGTTTGATTCTGAGTATGTATATATAATATAAGCATTAAACTCTTGGTCCATGATGTCTCAAATATTTATAGCTGCTACATTTTCTCAGTCCATTCGCCCCAGGCGAAGACTTAATTTTACACCCTACAAACAATCATCTTGCTTCTGGTGCAGCGAACATACATATTAAACTATCTCCTGCTGAGTGTAAAGTCTATTATAACGTTAGGCTTGAGTCAGCTGTAGAAAAAAATCAATTTCATTAAAATCATATTAAACTAACAGGGCATAACCTGCCATTGGAAATACAACTGTATAGGCCCCCAGAGTACATGCTTATATCTTTGTGTTTAAATGAGAACAGACTTGATTCATCTCACTGGGGAGAACCCTTTAATTGTACTGAAAAGTCAATGCAATTGAAATGGATCGAGTCTAGGGGAGTGGTGAACTGACTTAAACATTTGTGAAGTGCAGTGTTTGCATGCTAAGAGAAAAACTGCCGCAGCGATTAGCAGCTGAGATACTGTCCTCAAACACTCCCAGAGTCACTGCAGCAGAGACAGCGAGAGGGGAAAGTTTGACGCTTCGAGTTCGTCGACAGCTCTATCACATCCATCCAAACCTGTACCATTCTCTTTATCCTGTTGAACACTAAAGGAGAAATTGTGACCAGACGCTGTCATGGGAAAAAAGTCCCATTAAAGTAGCAGAAAAACAGTCTGTATGACTTCTGAAGTCGTTCTGTATTCCAGTGCGAGTCCATTTAAAGACTCTAAATTGCATGTTTTCTGGTGTCTGTCTGCTTTGAGATGACAAACTAAATGTCTTTGTTTACACAGTCTGAGTCGTGATGACCATTTGAACAGCATTTCAGAGTCTTAAGCCTTCATACAAGAAACTATAACAGAGAAAAGAGACAGAGATTGAGTGAAATAAAATGTTTTTTACACTGTAGGAGGTACAAAACCATTTAAAAGTTTAATTAAAATTTCGATTAAAAAGGCTGGAAAAAGCATAGGTCCTCTATGAATGGGTGCCATCAGAAAGAGAGTTGAATCAGCTGAAAAACAAACAAGAATCTGAATCAGGAGTAAAATCTGCACAGATCAAGCAAAAAATTAATTCTTGGATTCATGTTTGGATTCATTCTGACGGCACCCATTCACATTGATTATTTGGGATGTTTTTATCAGCTGTTTGGATTCATTCTGACGGCACCCATTCACATTGATTATTTGTGATGTTTTTATCAGCTGTTTGGATTCATTCTGATGGCACCCATTCAAGTTCATCATTTGTGAAGTTTTTATCAGCTGTTTGGACTCTTTCTGCCGGCACCCATTCACATCTATTATTTGTGATGTTTTTATCAGCTGTTTGGACTCTGATTCTGACGGCACCCATTCACATCCATTGGTGAGCAAGAGATAGAATGCTACATTTCTCCAAATCTGATGACCATCTCCAACTCATCGTACATTTACATCCCTGTAATTCATATTCTGTTTGCTATTTCCAGACACCATGCTCTTGTCTGCTATTATCAACATTACATTGAAATGTCAGTGCTTCAATTGCCGCTAAGTACTTTTCAGCAATGGCTTTCAAAGTTAAAATTCAAACAACGAAAGTGCCTCCAACGAGGTAAAGTTGATCACTCAATTGAAACCCCCCTCACACTGCAGTCTTTTATGTTTTATCTGTGGCACTGACAGGACACATGCAGACTAAAATGCATTTTTCTCTCTCTCGAAGCAAACACACTTGCTTTGTTATGCTGTCTTTCAGCTTTGTTGTGGAAGAACAGGACGATGAAAGGCTGGAGCGGAGTTAGAGGGAATGAGGAGGTGAACAGGTGCCGCTGAATTGCCTAGAGAGACACGCTTAACCCTCTGCGGCAGAGAGGACGCTTTACATGCACAATGACACCCACAGCCAGTAACATCCAAAAATATAGAGAGAAAGCGCTGGAGGAGGAGGTACGGTGATAAACACACAAACACGAGCCATCAGTCAGCTGCAGAACTGCACTTGACGCAGTATAATGCAATGATTACGAAATGTTTAAATGTTGCATGCAATTTCTCTTTGTATCCATCAATCAAGATTTTTTAAATAACTTATGTTTCTTCGAATAACGTATGTCTTATATCTGATGTTGTAAAATATATAGATATTTAATATCTATAGAGTGGTTGCCATTGGGTTGAGATGAACTTATGTCACTGTTAAATCTATTTATGTAATTTAGGCAATCCATACATGCCTATAACGCAAAGGTTAGGGTTTGATGAATAGATGAACATTTTCTTTGTAACCTTTCTCTTCACACTTCACCATCTTTCAGTTTTTTTGTTTTGTTTTTTTCTACAGGAAATTGCTTTAGCTGAAGGTCCACAAGTCTCTTCCTGTTCTTTAGAGTGTGCTGTATTGTAAGTCACAAAGCTTCATCCAAGGCTTTTCTTTGGACACTGAATGTCAATCCAACCCTCATGGCAAGATGAAGATGATGCTTTATATGATCTTGGAGGCACATGATGGACACAAGGCTCCAAGGGGACTGACGGAGGTAAAGGTATCAGAGTTTCTACACTGAACTGAGGAGATCTGAAGATATTTCATAACCTGCTCAACATACGATGCTTAAGCACAACTAGAAGAGCTCTTCATCTTTTCTTGATCTACAGCAAGTATCCATCCATTATATTGATCAATTTATTAATTAATTTATCCATCCATCCGTCATATTTAACATATTTATCCATTTATCCATTCATTAATTTATTTTATCTATCCATCCATCCATCATATCTATCCATTTATCCATTCATCTGTTCATCCATCCATCCATCCATCCATCATCCATACATTTATCCATTCATCCATCCATTTATCCTTCCATCATATTTAACATATTTATCCATTTATCCATTCATTAATTTATTTATCTATCTATCATCCATCCATCATATCTATCCATTTATCCATTCATCCATCCATCCATCCTTCCATCATATCTATCCATTCATCCATCAATCATATTTAACATATTTATCCATTTATCCATTCATTAATTTATTTATCCATCCATCCATTCATCTGTTCATCGTATCTATCTATCTATCGTTACGTGCATCCAAGAAATGTAAATATAGTTCTCCTTTCTGTTTGCCAGCAATCAGGTTTGGGGTTGTGTGTAGTATATGCACATGCAGGGCTTGAAAAGAGCATCTATTATTCACAGTGAAAAACAGTCATGAAAAGCAGCAGAGATTGAGCTTCACAGTGGAATCCTACAGAGCTCTGAATAAACTCCCATGATGCCACCTGAGAAAAACCATTTAAGACATCTCAGTGAAGGTCTGGTGTCTAATTACAGCAGGGACTGTTGTTTGGAAATGAAAATGTTGAACAGCAGCAAACTGCGCGTTTCAATAATGAATGCCCACATGCAAATTGCACAGACAGATAACAGATGAAAAAATGCTTGTCTTTTTGTATTACTTTTTATATTTCTGTTACCATAAATAAACATGAGAATAAAAAACGTTGCCTGTTGGAGTGAATACAGCAACACATGAGACTTTTTGTGTGAAAACGATGAAAAACAACAACCTCAGAATAACCTGCAAAGCTTCAGGGTCACGACTGGGTCACAGCTGCACTGCGAATGACCCGTTCTGACCCCACAGCTGAAGTAAACACTCTTATGAATCATACATTATAGGACAGATAATGTGTTTAATAACACTGGTTTGTTGTTGTTTAATGAGCTTCGGGCCTGTGAATATGTGATTAGCACAAACAGGTGGCACAATCAGCTCTGCAAACCATAAAGTGAACTGTAGCTGACAGACATCTGTATTTATTCCTGTTAATTAATTTAATTAAGTGTTTGACAAATAGTCGGCATGCTGTGTTTTTTATTTTTGCACTTCCACTGAAAAGTCTGGAGTCGGTAGGATGTTTTTTGAAGGGGAAAAGGGTTGCTCACCAAGGTTGCATTTATTTGGAACTGAGGGCTCAATCCATTTTAAAGGGGTCATAGAAAGGCAATTTTCCACAAGCTAATATGATTCTTTAGGGTCTTAATGGAAAGTTTGTAATATAGTTTGTTTTAAAATTTCTCAAAGATATTTCTCATTTTCCCGTCAAAAACAGCTCTTTAGAAATCACTCTGTTCTGTGTACTTCCCCTTTAAATCTTCATGAGCTCCGCTGACTCCGCCCCTCTTTTTCCGAGGCGCTCTCAGAGGATCTTTTTTAGCCATATTCATAGCGAAACTTGCTAATTAACACATTATTAGGAAAGACGATTAGCAAAGATTGATTAAAATTAGGGCTGTCAAAAATAACGCGTTAACGGCGTTTATAACTTTTTGTCGTTAATTACGTGAATTTTTTTAACGCATTTCATGCATCTGCAGTGGTGAATTATTTGTCAGGAAAGTGGGACAACATTTACCTCGGAGTAACTGCACTTTGCATCAGTGACTCGTGGGTACTAAAGTCTTTTACGGTGACTATATTAACAACTGAGGAGCGTCATTTTGCTTATAAACAGTTCTGTTGGACGTAAGTAGGGGCAAGACGACAACCATCGGGACTGTCATGGCAACATGGTTGCCGGCGCAATTCGTTTTACACGCTATGAACACATGAACTGTGATGCTCACATGCTGCAGAGAAGTGTCACAGTCTGTCAGTTTTGCTGACAGCGCCGTTGTGAATACATTGGTCAAGGCAGCGCAGGAGCGGCAGTGCCTCGCGCAATAGTTTCGGTTCAGTGTGAAACCGGTGTAAAGGTAAAAGATCGTTCTCATTGCAAATACAAATATCATGGTATGTTTCAGCTTGATTTAAACCACCATTATTTGGCTGTGTTAATAGACATATTATGAAAATTA
>JAUMHI010000074.1:1023351-1045520 GCA_032359435.1 Enteromius unitaeniatus
GTTATATTAAAAGTCTTTTATTTTATATTATACGTTTTTGACTCCTGCGTCCTCCTTACCTCTACACGGAGAAACGTTACAGACAGAAAAGCTATTATTTACAACAATTAAATCCAGTTTACTGTGCATGGTAAATGTAATTTTAGCATGTATAATTAGTGAAAAGTCACACAATGTTTTAAAAGTACTGATCAATTAATTGGCCCAATTTTATGGAAGAATGATATTTAATGGAATAGTTTACCCTAAAATAAAAATAAAAAAATACTGAAGTGTTCGTCCTTGTTCTGATCAGCTGGATGTTCCAGTCCAGACTATATGGCACTCCAGTCCCCTATTGTACTGTGTCTGTGTTTTTCCACTCCATTTATGAACTGTCACCTGTGTACTCTTGTCTCCACCCACCTCATGTGTCTCCATGGGAACTAATATGTTGTCTCCGCCCACCTTGTCTATTGTCATGGCCACTGATGTAGTTCCACCCACTGACCTAGTTCTCACTTGCATTTAAGTTCGGGTTTGTTTGTTTGTTCTTCGCTGATCATTGTGAGTGTACGGTTTTTCCTGCCCCTTTATCCTGTTTCATCGTCTTCCGTGTTTCTGTGTTTGGATTTCCTGGTATCGACCTCTGCTACGACCACGTCTTCACCTTCTCCCGTTTACCGCTGTTTATTGTTGCCGAAGCCGCCTGTGCGACTATGAGCATGGACTTTAACAAAGCTTTGCAATTGGATCTGCACGTTTCCCATCTCTTTCCTGACAACCAGTGTGACAGTCAGATTGAGAGTCCAAAGACCTGATAAAAACATCCCAATAATACACAGCACTCCATCAGTCTTGTTAAACATTCATTTAAATGTTCAGCTGACAGAAATTGTTTCTGTTATGTAAATGAGGCCTAACATCACAACTATTAACAATCACAGATATCAAACATGATCAAATGATTTTTGGTTTACTTCACCGGTGCTCAGGGGTTGTTTCTGACCCTTTTTCTTTTTCTTTTCTCACGTCTGACCAGGAAGGTGCACATGCATAAACACTTGTTCGGTCCTGTTTGCTGAAAAAGCAGCTCGCAGACAGTGAGAAGACAACAGCAATGCAAGAGAAATCTGGCGCTCAGATGCTCCTTTGTAGCGAAATCAAGATCATTTGAAGTTGTGCACAAACAGAGTCACATACCGATGCACAAACACAATCTCACAGGACACACACTTCAGTAAACCACAAACAGCGCTGATATGCATGAATGCAAGTGTAGCCTACACAGAAACACAAACAGAAAACCCCTCAGGATTACCAAATCATCTATAAAGCATTGTTTTTCTCTCTCTCTCTCTCTTCTATTTAGTTTCCTCTGTGATCTGTTTCCGCCCGTGGCTGTGATATTAACACATGTTCATTAGTGCACACGATTAATTAAACTTTTAACCGCCATCAGATATGCTGCGACAGATCCAAATATCAAATCTTCCACTAAAGACCTTGTTTATACATCGCATGTTTTTTTTTTCATTTAATGAATATCTTGAAGATACTGCTGATGTACGTTATTCTTTAATCATTGTTTTCTGAACATTAAAAGCATCCTGCAGAGTTTCAAACGCTGTCAGGCAGAAAATGACATCTGGGTTAAACAGACACACTTACAGAGTAAATGTTAAACAGCCTGATGCCTGAAATAACTTACATCTGAAGACTGTACTTTTGAAAGATTAAAGATTAAATGCTGAAGTATCAAAGAACAGCTTTGAGTTTAATGAAATCATATTTGATCAGCAGTGAGAGGGCCTGTGGCTTTTGTGTGTTTTCACAGACTGAAATTATTTTTTTTAGTATATGATTTATAAAGTTGCATATTTAAGTTTAAAAGTTTCTCACCAGCGTTTACCAGCATTAATCAATCAAATTATAACTTAAAGTCACACCAGGGCAAAAGTTGCCACTGCATGAAAAGTAAAAGTATTTTTAAACAATTACTTTAAATCAATCAGTTGATTTTTTTTTTTTTTTTTTATAAATTCCGGAGACAAATCGCAACAAAAGTTTAAAATTATTATTAAATATTTTTATATTTAATATAAACAGTAGATCGAATTGCAAAATAGTAATGTATCTGAAATTACCCTAATAAAACAATATAAAAACCACAAATATTAAAAATAGTCTATCAACTAGATAATTTAGAATGCTAATGCAATTTGATAATAAATAAAGATTTACTTAAAATTGATAAATTAAGAAATTCACAACAAAAGAATTTAAAACTTGAATATTTTTATATATGTTTTAATATCTGTAGTGTTATTGCATCTAAACCTTTTGTTGTATTGATTTTAATTGAATTGGACTTTTTTTTTTAAATACCAAAATAAATGTAATGCATAATGACCTTTATGTTTTTGTTCTGAATGTTACAGGCTGAAATTGCAACTCTTTCTAGCTTAAAATAGTAGTAATAATTATGCTAATTTAAATATGACTATATCATAAAATAAAATATAAATGAACAAAACAACAGTAACAACTACTAAAATCTTCCTGAATCATGACCACTGCAAAAAAAAAAGCAAGCATAAATGAGAAGTAGGTGGGAAAAGGCTGTATGTTTCTGGTACAGTGGACATAAATGAAAAAAAACAAACAATTTTTTTAGGATCCTCCGTTTGCTTTAAGCGGTTTGTAGATGTTTTACAGATGCACCAACAAATAAGGAAGAATAATCACTAACTAAACAACTAATATGGAAGTATAATTCAGTAATATTGATGTTTTCATAAACGTTGTTGCAGTCACTTGTAAAACCAAAGCACACACACACTGAAAATAATCATGTTGTGCAGCTTCTTCCCATCTGCTCACAGCCTCTCTCTCTCGTGAATGTGTGTAAAACTCATTCAAATTCATCTAGACTTCAGTTGTGAGCTTCCATATGGCCACACACACCCTAATCACACAAAACAATAATTGCATAAGGTGTAATTATTGTTATCTTGTGTTGTTTAGTTAGCATGGCTGCGGCTGTATGTTTGTTCTCTGGTCTGCTGCGTCTCGTAGTGTATAAACGACCCCATTATCATTCAGAACCGCCTCTTTCCACGAAACCGGAAGCTTATTTAAAGATATCCATCTGGATCACGCCATGCCAATCACCTCGAGACCACAACAAACAAATAAATAACCCACCTCCACCACACAGAGCGGACGGGATGTAGTTCAGCTTTATACCCCTTATATTCATCCACACACACCTTCACTAAACATCTTCCATTAGAGTACAAAACCAAATTTAGTGATGGTTTGCGCATAGTCAAATTCTAATAGCTGTCTTATGGCCTGATGCACAGCAATATAAGCACTTTGTTTCTGTAGTTTTCTATAGCTTTCATTCATGAGATGTGTATTTTTGATTAAGTCTGAGTCTGTGAAAGTAAAGTACAAAATACAATACAATTTGTAATAAAATACAAATAGAAATAACGATTGCAATTTAAATGTGAATAATAAAATATAACCAAAACAATTAAAAATAAAAAGCAATAACCCCTGGAAAAAAATTAATAAATAAATAAAATTACAAAAATAATGATGCAACTGAAATGAATTGAATAAAAAAAATAGAAACACAAATATTAAAAATAATTTATGAACTAGAATGTAAAGTAATACGAATGCAATTTGAATTTAACCTAATAAAAATGTAAAAAATAATAAATAAGCAATTACACACAAAAAGGATGCAATTTAAATTTAGCCTTAAATAAATAAAAAATGTTTTATTAATTAAATGAACAAACAAAATAAAGACACAAAGTGAAACTAATGCAATTTTAATTGTCTTTAATAATAATAATAATATATATTTTTATTAATAAAAAAAAAAAAATATATATATATATTATATATATATTTCAGGACTTGAAACTCATAAATGAATCTTGAGAAAATAAATAGGAAAAAATGCTTCCAGAATAATGACAGCTGAATATAATAGACTGTAGTGATTTATAATCATACAGGTGCTTCTGCTTCATTATGAAAGAAGAAAGCTGTGATCTGAGGACAGTTACCTCAGCTAACCCTCTAGAAATCACAACCCACGCTCGTTTGACCCCAACAGATGTGTGTGTGTGTGTGTGTGCTGGAGTGGAAATGAACAGGGTTTTGAAGTGTCAGAAAAGCTGTGGATCTGTGAATCACATCAGAACTGCCTCTGTGTGTCTTCATTATTGTGCTATTTAGTCGAGAAGCAGAAGTTGATGTCAGCGTGAGAGCAGAGAGAAATATGATGCGGATGCCCGTGAGTGGAATTAATTTACAGCTCTTTGAGAACCGATCCACTACGACAAGGATGGTAGTGAATCCTTCTGAATTGGGTAAGTCCGTAGCGAAATCTATGCCCAGATGAGACCAAGGACGACATGGTATAGGTAAAGGGAGTAACTTGCCTTTTGGTAGACGTCGAGGAGTGTTAGACATAGCGCAAAGAGCACATCCCTTGAGATAACGCTCAATATCTCGGTTCATATGAGGCCACCAGTATCGGTTTCGGATGAGCCATCGAGTTCGGCGGCTGCCAGGGTGTCCCGTGCCAGGAGAGGTATGTACCGCGTCAAGGAGAGTTAAGCGAAGTGTAGGAGGTACAAATATCTTCCCATCTGGCACCTCTGCCGGCGCAGGTTCATGGGCAGTGGTCTGACGGATCTGTTCCTCTAGGTCCCACTGAATGGGAGCAAGGAATTTGGATGAATTCGGGTTCCTCAGGCACTGGGTCGGGTTGATGCAAGTGAGACAGAGCATCTGCCTTGGCGTTTTTGCTCCCTGGGCGATACAAGATTTTAAAATCAAAGCGTGTAAAAAACAAAGCCCAGCGAGCTTGATGGGGGTTTAGGCATTTAGCTTCTCGGATATACTGAAGGTTTTTGTGATCTGTTATAACTTCAAATGGGTGTTGAGCCCCCTCAAGCCAGTGCCTCCATTCTTCCAAGGCGAGTTTGGTTGTGAAAAGCTCGCGATTACCAGTATCGTAATTTTGTTCGACTGTGAGAGTTTTTTGGAATAATAAGCTCAGGGATGCAGAACCGGGGGGGTTCCGTGATATTGTGAAAGGGTTACTCAGACTCCTAAAGTTGCTGCATCTACCTCCACAATGAATGGGTGACGAGGATCCGGGTGCCGCAGAATAGGTGCAGTGTAAAAGGAGTTCATTAAAAGCGTGATCGGCCTCTGGCGTCCAAATCAGTGTCTTCTTTCCTCCTCGCAGTAAAGAGGTCAAGGGGGCTGTACATTTGCTTTACCCAAAGATGAAGCGGCGATAAAAATTTGCGAAGCCCAGAAATTGTTGTAGTTCCTTTACGGTAGTCGGGGTTGGCCAGGTCTGGACTGCATCAACCTTTGTAGTTTCCATGGCGACCCCTGCAGGCGAGATCACATACCCCAGAAACTGAATTTGTGTCTGATGAAATTCACATTTCACAAATGATGCTCTCTTAACCATTGAAGGACTTGACTAACGTGAATTCGGTGCAGGGCGAGGTTGGGTAAGTATACTAAAATGTCATCTATATAGACGATTACAAATGAATGTAGCATATCTCTGAATATGGTGTTCATAAAATTTTGAAATATGGCTGGAGAGTTGGCCAGGCCAAACGGCATTACGCGATACTCAAAGTGACCGGTAGGGGTCACAAACGCAGTCTTCCATTCATCTCTGGGGCGGATTCTGATTAAATTATAAGCACTCCACAGATCGAACTTACTGAAAACACGGGCCTGTCATAATTCCTCCAATGCGGCTGGCACAAGAGGCAGTGGGTAGGTGAATTTTATAGTTTGACTATTAAGGGCTCTGTAATCTATACAAGGTCTTAGACCGCCATCCTTCTTTGCAACAAAAAAAAAGGCTGCAGGTGATGTGGATGGTGTAATAAATCCCTGTTAGAGCGCCTCTTTAACATACTCCTCCATAGCCTGATGTTCAGGGAGAGAGAGTGGGTAAATACGACCCTTAGGGAGTGTAGCATCTTGAACGAGCTCTATTGCACAATCCCAGGCCCGGTGAGGTGGCAGACGAGTGGCTGCAGTCTTGCTGAACACATCAAGAAAAGCATGATAGTCCAGGGGAATAACTCTCATTTTCGTTAACTGAAATAAAAATAAAAACGAGAGTTTAAAAAAAACGAAAACTAACTGAAACTGTTTTGTGTGTATACAAAACAAACTAATATTATAGCAAAAACGTCCTTCGTTTTCGTCTTTGTAATAAGCCTTTTGGGTTTAATTAAAATATTTATTTCACCCTGTCAGTTTTAAGCCAGGTATTTGACCCGTGTGGCACCACATATTCTGTGATGTCACTTGTCCACAGTCTGTCCGCGATGCCTCCGGCTAGCGTGATGGCTGCAGCGAAAGTCGGAAGAAAGCAATTCTTCCTAAGCAAGTATTTCGGTCTGTGTGTGAATATCCAGGTTGACATTGACATTTCAGGCAACCCAAGAACTTCACAGCAGGCTCTACAGACCTCATTTAACATGTTAAAGCTGAAATGTATGACATTACAGTTAGAAAAATATGGGACAAGTATGGCATGTTTGAAAGGGTTGCCAGAAGAAAGCTCCTAAAGCGTCTAAAAAAAGTATGGCAGCACAGTTTTTAGGTTTGCGACAAACCATAAGTCTTCTGGAATGATGTCCTTTCAACAGAAGAGACCAAAGTAGAGATATTGGGACAGAAATCCTAAATCCTAAAGAGCACATCAGCACAAACACCTCATACCAAAATCACACGTGCTGTGAGTCGATCATGAACTCCTCTGTATGAAAAGAAAAGAGTAAAGGTTCTGCCCTAGCCCCGTCATCCTGACTGAAATCAGTCAGGGGTGTTCACACGGGGTGTCAGCATCAACGCTTGATGGAAGGCGTCACTGAGGTTTGGCACTGACGCCATGGTCATAGCAGCGTCAGCCAATGAAATTAGACAGTTTGCTGCTCTTGAACAGGATGAACGTGATTGGCTGCCGCCTGGCTACTGTATTTGCATAGAGCGATCCGGAATGGCTGACTGGCGTTGCTCGCGGCAGAAGTTGAGAAGCACCACTGACGGATCCACAATGCTTTTCGGCAATGCTTGACCTCACCCATTCAAAGTCAATAGATGCGTTTGACTTCATGCGGTGCCACAAGAAAAGTAAATATATTTAAATATATCCGACCTGACAGCCCTCTCTTTAATCCTCCCCCGACTGCAAGGGGCTGCTCTCGCAAGCCGGCGACAGGGGAGTGTAGTGCATCTCGAACGCACCTAATGGGAAGCTTTGACGCTGACGCCCCGTGTGAAAGTACCGTTCTATGCCAATACCGTATCTATGCAAATACAGTAGCAAGGTGGCAGCCAATCATGTTCATCCTGTTCAAGAGCAGCAAATCAATTTTAAAATGGTTGCGATGGGCAATCATCCAGTCCTTTACGACCAATTGCTCTTTATGTACCGGGGTTCACACCGGAGATACCAGGCATGGAAGGAGGTGGCAGAGGCCATTGGTGAATCTGGTCTTCCTGTCTAATTTCATTGGCTGATAATTGGCTATGATCATGGCGTCAGTGCCAAGCGTTGACACCCTGTGTGAACGTACTGTTAAGGTTATTGCTGTTAAAAGTGGACCTTCAGGCAACTGAATCATAGGTTGCCTTAACTTTATCACACATGGCTTTAACATCTCAGCTGTTTTTGTTAATCAAATAATGACACGGTGTGTATGTCGTGATTTTGCTCATATGGGACCTTATTTCCAAATTTTAAGATTGTCCAAGGGTCAGATTTTTGTTATCTCCTGATACAGAAAACCATGGAAGTCAAGAGGGTGTCCTAAGTTTTTCAGATGAATGTATATATACAGTATATAGATAGATACAGATATAGATATATAGAGAGAGAGAGATGATAATTTTAAGCATGGAGTTTATGCAATAATGTCAAGGCTGTGGGTTTGATTCTCATTGAATGCATGAACTGATCAAATGTTAACTTTGATTGCAATGCAAATTGCTTTATATAAAAGCAACTGCCAAATGCATAAATTAAAAATAATTAAAATGAAAGTTTGTCGGGTTAAACACATAGTTTGCCCCTAATACTATATGTATGTGTTTATATTTCTTCCTATGTCTGTGTCTTCCCTGCCATCAGCTAATCGAAGCAAAATGTTATCTTCAAAATAGCGTCCCCATATCAGCAGAGACGGCAGCACGAGGGTCACGTATTTCTGCGAATGCTGACAGATAAACATCTCCGGGTATTACAGATGCCCTCGTTGAGCAGCGATTCAGCAGCTTCGGCTTGAAATGCATGGAGAGTTTGACCAGCTATTTGTCCAAATAATGTGACTGTGAATGCCGTGAACAAGCATTACGTCACAGGAACAACAGAAATAACAGCCCTTCAGATTGTAAAAACACACCTGCTGGTCAGCTTTCCATAAAAAAGTGCAATGTAAATAGTTTCCTCTGACAGGTTTACTTTTATAAAAATTGTTTAGGTTTTGCTGGAGTGTTTGTTTGGGAATCGCCTCGCTCCGACTGATGAAATTCACACAGATTTACAGTAACTGAGGGACAGGATTGAGCCAAAACAAATCATTAAAACAGGGTCAAGCATCAACCAGTTCAACAGGATGGGGGTGTGAGAATGAGGAAAGGCAGTTTAGGCCTGTTGGTTTCAGCTTGTATCCTCATTTTGTTTGACATGACATTGGGACTGATGTTAGGTCCAAAATTAATAACCACCAGCACCAAATTAAAATGTGTGTTTATCTTTTGTCAGTTCTATCAAAGTGAGTAGCACATGAACATCTTTCCTTTGTGATAAACATTCTTATTTGCCAAAACAATCAATCTGCATATGGCAATCAAATATATTGTATTATGGATTATTTTTTGGAAACAGTGAAGATAAAAACAAGCGAAACCTAATGAAAAAAGATGCCAACAAGTTTAAGTGTTATATTTTGTTTCAGTTAACAATTTTAGTATTTTAAATGTCAAGTATAATCTTGTAATGGTTTAAGTTAACTATAATAACCCTGATGTAATGAAGTCTTAATTCTGCTTAAAGAAAAAAGAAAAAACGATGGATACAGGACAAACAAACTATACAAATAAGCCAGATCCTTGTTTAGTGAACCTCTTTAGATCAACCTAAAGTCTGTTCTGTTTCACTGCGAATAAACTTTGAGATCTAAGCCTCTTATCGCTTCAAGTTTAGCTCTGATAAAGTCTTTGTCGTGAGACGTGAAGTTTTCTTGACTCCCATCTAAAGATGCCGGAGTTTAATAGAGGCCAAGAAGATAAAATGTTCTGGCAAAGGCAGCTCTTGAGAGCTCCAGCCAAACGTTTTTAAGGTCGCTCTAGTTAGGATTTCAAAGAAATTAAGCGCCCTTGAGACTGACAGAAGTACAAGCGATGAGCAAAAATAATCTAAAACAATATATCCAGGCCAGCCTGCGTAACACTTTGTGCGCTTGAATGCAGATCTGTTTGTAGGCTAAATAAATAAGAAATGCCACATCGAGCAGTTTTTAAAGGCCCGTTCTCTGTGGCTTTTGACAGGTGCGTGCATTCCGGGCGGAAGATGAAAGTGGTGTGTGTGTATTAAAGTGAAGGAGAAACTCTAAATCTCCTGTTGTGACTGAGTCATCGTGAATGGAAGAGGAGTTTTTACATAATTACTGAAACACCGAGGCGTGTCCGCTAAGCACCCGGGGCGCCGCAGATTAACTACAGGAACATGTGATTTGGGATATATCAGTATATTCGGTGTCGAAGTCGTCCCGTTGGGTCGTTACAGGAGCATCTTTTTCATAGGCGTTCAAGCAGCATCGCATTTAAAACGCTTAGCCGCAGGAAAAAAAGCACAAATCTGGCATTGAAAAGATCAAAGACTACAGGGAACATCACACAGGGCAGTGTTCCGACGCTTTACGTCTGCGAGTGAGGATCAAAGAAAGAGTCCATCTGCCGTAAAAGCTGAACGGCTTCTGCACGTCCACGGACACCAAAAACCGGAGAAACTAAATCTGTGTGCAATCATTCAAGGAGCTCGGATGCTGAACATGAACAACAGTGTTTGAAAAAGTACAAATCTGTCACGAATCCGTCTTGCACCAGACGTCGCTCCCAGCACTTTTATAATCATAACAAACAATAAGAAAGGAAAAAAAGGAAATGGTGTGAATTACCACTAGAAATACGCTAATTAATTAATATCTCACATTGATATATGTCACATATATCATCTTCAAGGTAATATAGACTAGATAGATTTGTCTCGATCTGTAGTTTGGAATAGTGAAATATAAAATGCCTATTCTTTTGTTTTAGTTTATGTTTATGTCTAATAAAGTTTGTAACAGTTATTAGTTATCTCATAATTATGACAAACTTCAAGTTAACAATTCTGAAAAGAAAAAAAAGTCTGAATTGCAAGTGTGTCGCAATTATGAGATCTCAAAGTTGGAAGTTTATATTTTACAATTCTGAGTTTGTATATAGCTCTTATGAGTTTATCTTGTAATTTTGATGCCTTTTTTCTCTCAGAATCGCCAGATTGTAGCAAATTATGAGTTCTCATACTTTGAAGTTCATATTTCACAATTCTGAGTTATCAATTGTGTGATTTGTATCTAGCCATTCTTTTAGTTTATCTCTCGTAATTCTGATATTTTTTTCTCTGAATTGCAAGTTTGTCTAGGATTATGAGTTACCTCATACTTTGAAGTTAATATTACACAATTCCGAGTTTGTCAATTCAGAGTTTACTTTTGCACAGTAGTGTGTGTGTGTGTGTGTGTGTGTATATATTAGTCAGAATCACAATTAAAAGACGTCACAGTTGTGAGATACAGTTTTAATTGTTTGTTCTATTATTTTATATGTGGTGGAAATAAGGTTTCATAAAAATTTTAGAAATGGAAAGAAATAGAAGAAAATCATGTTTAAAAAGGAATATGCAAATCCAAATGGTCAAGACATTGAGAAAGAGGGCCAAACACAGTCAAAGCTTGTGGTTTTTGTTTAGAAGTAGTTCAAGATGCAATTTCATTGATTGAGACCTTCCGCTCTGGGAATTTTTCATATTTCCAGTTTTTAAGAATACATCATTCTTGCTGCAGTTCCCATGAGCAAGACAAAATACTTTTTTTTTTTTTTTTTTAATTTTCAATGTCTACCTTAATATTAGATTCAGAGCCCATCTGACATTTAATATTATGGGAACTTTTGCATGCAGAAGTGCATCAACATCCTTTGAGATTTATTACTTTGATTAACATTCAGTCAGGGCTACAATACTAAACACTGTTAAAAGGAATAATTCAACAAAAAAAGAACATGCTGTCATCATCTACTCACCTTCACACCATTGATCACAAATTACTTTTCTTATTTTCAAAGGGAGAGGAATGTCTGAGCTGCTTTTTTCCGTACAATAAAGTGGACAAAGCTCATATGATGCTCTGCATGAAGGAACAAACTGAAATTAACAGTATGTTCTCTATGGATTGCATTCAGTCACAAAATAAGTCTGTTTATAAACCAAAACTATAATTTTACTTTAGATGTTATTCTGCCTTTAAAAGTATAAATCGCCATTGGCTTTCCTTATGCAACAGAATCCAGATGCTTCATGTCTTGTTTCAGAGAATATAAGAAAGGTAATGAGGCTTTAGAATGGCATGAAGGTGAATGAATGATGACAGAATGATTATTTCTTCTCTGAACTGCTCTTGTAAATGCAGGAGACAGAATTGAAAGGTCAAAATTGGAGCTGTCTTCAGAAAGTCCTTGTCGTCTTCACCTCAAGTAACTCCTCTGTGACAAAACATCCTGAAACTCACATCAGGGACTTTGGCTTTTCAGGTTTTCAGCATGAACACTCTGAAATTCAATGCATTCCAGGCCTGATTTTTTTTAAGTCAATCTATTGGTCTTTTTTTTTTTTTTTAAGCCGTACTGATATAGAAATCCCAAACACTGCTCAGAGACACACGATTATCTCAATAATAACGTCACAACTGAAGTGGATTTTTTAATACTCCATATAAAATACATTTTATTTTAAACCTGGTACAGTCTGTGTGATTTTATAACATAACTGAGCACCTTGAATGAGAAATGAATGAGAAAAAGCACTTGTTTCTTAGTCATTTTGGGCTGCTGATTACAAAAAGAGTTTTGCTCGAGCAGAGCATAACCATTTTTAAGATAAGGTAGTATTGTATTTTCATCCGAACAAGATTACAACTTTGATCTATTCTATTTTATGTGTAATCCTGATTCAGTGTTTAAAATATAAATGGCATTTGACAGAAGACAATGCAAACATGATCCAGATGTTTCTGCTGCATCTGTACTGTAGGTATTTTATACCACATCTAAACAGGGAAAAAGCAGATATATTTATGTTCATATCAAGTTCTTTGACTTTGACATATTTATGTTCTGTTTTCTAGACTGTAAATTAAATATATTTTAAATGCTTATCAAAATTGTTGCAGAAACAAGTTTCCATGGAAAAAAGTCCAAAATCAAAAAGCAACAACTAAATATATTAGTTGGCCAATCAAGAGACATAAACATGAAGAAAAGTTAGTGAAATAAAGCCGAAGTTGTCAGTATAACAAATATAATGCCGTTGATACTGCAATAATAATTTTAAAAACATATAATACAAATTATAATTTATATATTATTTTTTTTATTTATTATACATTTTAAATACACCATTTTTATATTTTTAACATTTAAATGAATCTTTAATTAAAATAACTTTTATTAAAACAAAAATCTATCTATCTATCTATCTATCTATCTATCTATCTATCTATCTATCTATCGTATCTTTAACTACATGTTATATAATCAGTAAGCTAATAATTCATGAATTCACTAAAGATTTGCCTCTGCCTCATTTGATTAATCAGAAATATATGTATTTTATATATAATAATTTTATATATAATATAAAAAACAAGCAGATAAACATCTGTTTTTATGTAATATTTCGCAATACTCATTCACGTAATGGTATTTAGTGAAAAGTCACACATCAGTCACTGTATCAGTGCTTCTGCGTGTTGGAAAAGTCAAGTTTAAACGTAGGTAATCAGATGACCTTTTGAAAGGAACAGACAAAAAGTGTATAATTGCCTTTCTCTCTGTCCCATGACACTCGGCACTAAAGCAGTCTCTGTGTCAATCACAGCGTCACACCGGAGAGCAGACGTGGGTGAGTTTGGTAAAAACAGGGCGTGCAGAGGAAATGGCTCGGAACGGCAGCCAGTGGAGGACCGCTGACAGACTGAATAGATTTGATGGATGAGGTTCGTTCAGGGGGAACGATCAGGCCAGAAACAGCAGCGGGCGGCCCCTTGGTAGCCCAAGAGAGTCCCAAAATCACCTCTCATTCCACACCATGGAGCTTTTAAAGACAAGATGGGCCATTTTATTCAGACGCTGCCATCAGAGATCTGTGCCAATTATGGCACAATTATCTGACCACACTTGGACTCCATGTGCAATCAATTTCTCATAAAGTGGCTCAAGAAACACTGTGCTGCTACTTAAACTGAAGTAGTGTGTGAAAAATGAAATGTGTGTGTGTGTGTGTGTAATATATATATAGCTCTGGAAAAAAATAAGAGACCACTGCAATTTACTCCTAAATCAGTATCTCTCCGAGTATGATCTTTGTTAAATTTCTACACAAACATACTTCATTCTGTTTATTGAGGTACTTATTTGGTGAGCACCTGAATCCAGTTGTATTTAACGGGAAAAGTATAAAAAGCACTGCAGTAATCAACACTATCCTCTTGCAGTGTGACCAGTTGGATGGTAAAACATGCTAGAAGGCTTTCAAAAGTAATTAGAAATTAAAAATAAACATGCCAAAAACAGTGAAAAGAATCAATCCTAGCTTTACTGCCACAAGGATTCAGTGAGCGTCAAGTTACTTCTATCCTTAAAATTTCAAAGACGGCAGTGAAAACGTTGAAATGAAACAAACGTGCATTGATTTGTATTGGTGAGATTAACAATTTTAAGAATAAAACCCAAAAGAAACTGATTTTTCTGCAGTGGTCTCTTATTTTTTTCCAGAGAGATATACGCATGTACACATACAGTCATGGCCAAAATTGTTGGCACCCATGAAATTTTTCCCGAAAATCTTGTAT
This sequence comes from Enteromius unitaeniatus, assembly GCA_032359435.1. NCBI lineage: Eukaryota > Metazoa > Chordata > Actinopteri > Cypriniformes > Cyprinidae > Enteromius > Enteromius unitaeniatus. Next base: position 1,037,583 of record JAUMHI010000074.1, read on the forward strand.
CACAGAAAATATTGCATTAACACATGTTTATTCCCTTTGTGTGTATTGGAAGAAAACAAAAAGAGGAAGAGGGGGAAAAAAAAAAAAATTATTGGCACCCTTAACTTAATATTTGGTTGCACATCCTTTGGAAAAAATAACTGAAATCAGTCGCTTCCTATAACCATCAATAAGCTTCTTACACCTCTCATCCGGAATTATGAACCACTCTTCCTTTGCAAACTGCTCCAGGTCTTTCATAATGGAAGGGTGCCTTTTCCCAACAGCAATTTTAAGATTTCTCCACAGGTGTTCAAAGGGATTTAGATGTGGACTCATTGCTGGCCACTTCAGAACTCGCCAATGCTTTGTTGCCATCCATTTCTGGGTGCTTTTTGAAGTATGTTTGGGCATTGCCTTGCTGAAAGTCCCAAGATCTCGGACACAAACCCAGCTTTCTGACACTGGCCCCTACACTGTGACCCAAAATCCTTTGGTAATCCTCAGATTTCATGATGCTTTGCACACAGTCAAGACACTCAGTGCCAGAGGCAGCAAAACAACCCCAAAACATCCTTGAACCTCCACCATATTTGACTGTAGGTACTGCGTTCTTTTCTTTGTAGGCCTCATTCCGTAAACAGTAGAATGATGTGTTTTAACAAAAACCTCTATCTTGGTCTCATCTGTCCATAAGATATTTTTGGCTTACTCAAGTACATTTTGGCAAACTATAGTCTTGCTTTTTTATGTCTCTGTGTCAGCAGTGGGGTCCTCCTGGATCTCCTGCCATAGCATTTCATTTCATGTAAATGTCGACGGATAGTTCGTGCTGACACTGATGCTCCCGGAGCATGCAGGACAGCTTGAATTTCTTTGGAACTTTGTTTGGTGCTGCTTATCCACCATCTGGACTATCCTGCATTTCAACCTTTCATCAATTTTTCTCTTCCATCCACAACCAGAGAGATTAGCTACAGTGCCATGGGTTGCAAACTTCTTGATAATGTTGCGCACTGTTGACAAAGGCAAATCTATATCTCTGGAGATAGACTTGAGCAACCTTGAGATTGTTGATATTTTTTTACAATTTTGGTTCTCAAGTCCTCAGACAGTTCTCTTCTCATCTTTCTGTTGCCTATGCTTAGTGTGGCACACACAGACACACAATGCAAAGACTAAGTGATCTTCTCTCATTTTTATCTGCTTTCAGGCGCCCATGCCTGTTACTTGCCCCAGGTAAGTTTAAAGGAGCATCACATGCTTGAAACAATGTTATTTATCCACAATTTTGAAAAGGTGCCAATAATTTTGTCCAACCTATTTTTGGAGTTTTGTATGACATTATGTTAAATTTGCTTTTTTTTTTTTCTCGTTTTTGAATTTTTTTACAAATTTGAGTCACACGGACACTGACTGTGATGTGGTGTGTGGTTTTATATGGGTGTAAATTTTATGGTGAATGGATCCAGGTGGTGGTGACAGGTGACGGTGATTAAATGATTAAAGGATGTGAGTGTTGTGCACGGGTGAATGCAGAGCCTGGTGTGATTGTGACAATGAAACAAAAGTCGTACAATAGTTTTGTATCAGGAAAATTAAAGTTTTATAAAAGTATTTTTCTCTGAAGCTGTATATTCAAGTTTGGCATACAAATTATTTTTTGTTGTTTATTGGCTATTGCATAAAAAATGGGAACATTGCAATGCACACTAAATTTCAAAATCCTATCTGATAAAAAAGACATTCATTTTTGAACTTGATACACATCAAAAATAATTTGACAAACAATTTGGCAGGAGTACAGATGAAGACATGTTGCTCTATTAATTTAACTGAATGCAAAAAATCATAAAAAAATAAATATTACATAACAAAATGATTTATGCATGCACAACTATGTGTGTTTTTGTTAAATACCAAATGATAATGTACAGTCAGCTGGTCGGTATCACAAAACAAGCCATGAAAACCCCAAACATGAGCTGGCGAAGCATCAGCTTGCGTTACATCAGTTTTTTGTGAAGTGCTGTATTTGTTGGCAGTAAGACAGCGTGAGATTCATTTGTGGTCTGCAGGAAGAAATGTAAATGGAAAACCGCCACCAACCGTGTGCTGGAGCTGCACAATCCATTTATTTATTCATTTGCAAAATGAGAGCAGCCGAATCCTGCGGGATTATACACTCGTCTAATCCTGTCAGCTCTCTCCGTGTGTGTGTGTGTGTTTTCAGGCAACAATTTTGCTTTTGCGCCTTCAGCATTCACGTACGTGTGTGTGTGTATGTTTGCATGTGTGTTCTAAAGTGTGTGTGTGTGTGTGTGGGCATTATAAAGCTTATCAGCGTTTCTCATGAATATTAATTAGATGACATTTGGTTGTGATTTGCTGAGAGGCTGGTAAGTGGGTGCTAACTATAGTCGGATTACTGCTTACAATTTTCATGTTTGTTGATAGCCTGGTTAGCTGCTGGTTGACAAAAGCTTTTACTTATTCTTAAAGCTGTCATTTAACATTTTCCAGATAATATTTTCAACATGGACATTTTGAAAAATTATGCATTGTAATATGAAAGATACAGATTTTTGATTACAAGATGTCTAGTCTGTATTTTATGGAATCCTGTTTACACCATGGAATAAAAAATAAAACTAAGATTAAAAGAAATAAACTTGGAATTCCATTATATAAAATTGGAATTGCAAGAAATACATTTGGAATTGGCAAAAAATAAACACTGCGGTATAAATTTGGAATTACAATATAGAAGCTTGGAAGTTGTGCGAGATGTAAACTCAGAATTGTAAAATATAATCTTAAATTGCTAAATGTAAAGTCATAATTGCTAGATATAAACTTGGAATTACAAAATATAAATAGTGATAAACTTTTGAGAAACCCACACTTGCAAAAATGAACTCGGCGATATAAACTGAAAATCGCAGTATGAGACATAAACTCAATCGCAAGATATAAACTTGGAATTGCGAAATCTAAACTTACATTATCAGATAGAAAGTTCGAATTATTTCAGATAATCATTCTGATTTATATATATATATATATATAAAACTGATTTAATCGCATATTTTTCTGAAATTAATCGAGATTAAATCCAACTAACAGTAATGTATTTAAATGTACTTTTATATTGCGATAATTTCACATTCAAACATTAAATTAATGTACAAACAACATACAGTACATTTTTTTAATATTTGTAAAATAGCATTTTTTGTGACTGAAGGCCTGTCATGATCCGGGTTTGATTTTAGAGGTTTTCCTGTGAGCTGTCTTCTCTGACTCGTAGCTGCTACCTGTTGTAATCAGCGCTCTCACTGATTTAAGCGGCACCTGTCTTTATTTCTGTGCTGATTGGCGTTCTTACTTCCCTCTGTCTGTACTGGCTTTCATGGCCAGATTATTATGTTTGAGAGTGCAGTGTATGATCCCTGTCATGTCCAGTTTTTTTCCCTGTGATTGTACCTTTTGTAAAAGGTTTTTTATGTGTATTTCTGTTTGGAGAGCATTTGGAGAACTATCACTGCACACAGTGAGCGGCAGCTTGACTGTTGTTCGTTGTGGAAAGTACGTAAGTTCCTATTTTTACCTGACTAACTGCTTCTCAGTGTTTTTCTGCCAGTTTCCGTGAAAAGGCCAGCATTACTCTGAAGTAGTAGCTATTTAATCATTCAATAGCCATTCAACATTACAACCATTAAACCAAACAATCTTCACATTAAAACCAATCAACCTGGTATCGCGCCAAGATGTGACATTATTACATTGGTCCGCTTGGAAAAATGTGTAGCTGTCACGGTTTAGCCTCCTTAGACTTGAAATGTACACGTCAGTGACAGGCATCAGCTGTGATCCACACACAGATATGGATTCAAATATTGGGTAATGATATTTCCATTATTGTATTGGGGTGTGATTTTCCACTGTAAACGGTCACAATAGTTTTATTTATATTACTTTATTTATGCATTTATGCCCCTAAACCTACCATCCATTACTAAAACACAAGATAAACCAGCAGATACAACTACCAACATTATTTATTAAACCGGATTAATATTCTAATTCTTCCGAGGCAAAAGGATTGATCACCATTTCTCCGTCCACCGTGACTCATCTGCAGCTGCTGCTTTGCACAAATTAAAAAAATGCCGTCCTCCAGGAGAATCCTTACGTCAGCCTTGGTTGTAAAATTCTATTGGCTCTCGCGTGTCTCGTGACTGAACGCGTCATGATGTTGTGAATATTATTGGCTCTTGTGTTTCTGGTGATCGATTTGCATCATTCTACAGGACGAGAGTGTTTTTTGAATAAGATGTGAGCATGTTAACGGAGTGGGATAATTTCAGCGATTAAAACCTTGTATTTTACTGTCTTTTTTGCATAAATACATCGTATGGCTTTAGAAGAACTTGAAATGCAACACAGCTTGTTGGTAATGCTTATGGTCAGCTTTTGCAATAAATACCTGTGACTGCGTTTATATGGTCTGTGTGTGTTTTATATTGTTCAGAAGTGGGTAGGTTTAAAGTAAAGGTGGGGCTAGGTGCTACAATGAAAGTATACATTTTATATCAAATGAATTCGGTTATCCGTGGATCACGGCTGATGCCTGTCACTGACTTACATTGTAATCTGTTACGTGAGCCCATCACGGAATTTTCGCCGAAACATTTTAACAAGTTTCACATCTGAGGAGGCTAAACCATGACAGCTACACGTTTTTCAAAGCGGACCAACATGATAATGTCACGTCTTGGTGTGATACCAGGTTGCACCTACCAATACTGATTTCTTTATAAAATTGTCCCCATTTTTAACAATTGACTATACAGTAGTCTTCAACTTTCCAGCATACTGTAATTGAGAGCTAGCAATTTGAACATTTAGACTTAAAAAAAAGAACTTCTAAGTGAACTTAAAACAATCTTCACATAACCCGTTATAATAAATGTCATATTTACTTGTGCACTTCAGCAGAAAAATACAGAAATTTACACATTCTAAATCAAATATAGACGAATTCATAAAGCTACACGATAAAAAATGGCTGTGATTTTAACAGTAAAAAACTGTGAAAAAAACTTTTTAATTAACGGTAAATTCCTGTAAAAAATGTAAACTGACAATACCAGAATTCCCTGCATTGCGTGAATGACACTGAGCTCCTTCTATATGTGTTCATATTTAAGAGCTGCTTGTTGTGGTCTTTGGTTCATCATGTGACTTTCTCATCATCACCTGCATTTAGTGTTTATCAGTGTATTTCAAAGATACAAAACAGATTTCAGTGCTTTCATGGCTTGTAACAATATATCAGTTAATGAAATAACAGAATTTAACACTACACTAAAACGTTGTTACTGTATTTTTACGGTCATATTCCGGCAACCAGAGCTGCCAGTTTTTTACCGTAATTTTACAATTTCCTTTTTTTTTTTTTTTTTTTTACAGTGTATCCCCTTTATTCATTGTCCTTTGATTAATAGACATCACAGCAGCTGGTTATTATAGGTTATTCTGGCTGTTATTTGTTTTTAAGAGCTGCCGCTGCTGAATGTGACGCAGTTCTGACACAAATCTTATTTACTCTCAACTCTTTTGACCCACTTTAGGTCAGGCATGTTAGATGAGTGAGACAGCGCTGGACTGCTCCAGAACATTTCAAACACATGTGCTTAAATATGGCTCATATAAAATATATGACATGCTTGCACAGTTTTAAGGCAGCTTTAATCATCTTTTTGGAAGCTTCATGACTTAACTGACCACGACGTGCATGCATAGCTTATTTCACACTTTGAAATGAAAGGATACAGCCTACAGCGTACTCTGGTTTCTTTGTGCATGTATTTAAAGAGCGCACGCTGCAAGCACATTACCATTTGCCTGGTGCTGAAGTGAGGTGGAGTGTCTGAAATGTCTCCAATTTGATGTGCTAGTAAAGATGCTCTACAACTGAATAAATGCACTTCTTATCAAGAGAAAAAGTGACTAGTCCTATAAGTGAAATAATCCTAGCCACGCCCCTGAATTAATTGCATTAAATATTTTTCACTCATGCATTCATCTGGGAAAATCCATTGCATATGTTAACACGCTATTTGTGACACCACTAATATATATATATATAAAAGAGACTAGGACAGACTTCACAGAATTTTACACTAATTAGCGTATCAGGACCTTCAACTTGTTTCACAGCTGGAGTCTCAGTTCACTGTGGCACTGCTGCAGTGTGTGTGTGTGTGTCTCAGAGCGAGTGTTTCTTATCTCTGTGCTGAATTACAGGGGCACTCACACACAAACACACACTGCGCTGACACCCCGTATCTCCTCATCAACAAGTGTCAACTGCAGAGCATCGCTTATCTTTGTTTATTTTGGAAAATGGCACGCAATGCAAGACAGCACCGGAGATTAAACAGAGGCACAGCTGAGCTCTGGAAAGAAAATATTAATATCAATAAGCACTACATCTCCAGTGTTACTAGCAGCACCACTTGTAAAACCAATTGTAAAACTGATCATATAAATTAGAATATAATATAATTGTAAAACATTGAAATAATTTCAATTGAATAAATAATTGTAATAATATTATTAATATAATATTCAGAATTAATATTAGTAAACTATATAATTATTTTAAAAACTGTCATATTTATTATTATTATTAATAGCAACAAACACAATCAATGTTCTAAAAATAATCTAAAATATTATATGAAACAATTATAAATAATATAAATGGGTTATAAATAATAAACAATACAATTTTTTTTTTTTTTTTTTTTTTACAACAACAAAGGGTCATAACGACAACAGAAATTATATTTAAAAAAGATTTTTGGCTTGGTTAATCTTATAATTTATAGCTGGATATGCTAAATCCATCTGTAAGGTTCTTATCTTAATGGGGTTTTCCAGCAAAATCTTCACTCTTTGATTGAGTAAAGGAGATAAAGTGCTTTGCTAATTGCGCTGTCTTTTGATACGAGAGCTTTCTTCACTGACACTTTGATGATCCTTCCAGACTGTGACTGACCTTCTGCGCTTCATTTCCTGCCTCCTGCTGAGACTTCCTGTTGTGTGTGCACTTATTCTTTAAAAGAATCGTCATCATCACTCCTTAATGCGGCACTGAGCGGTTTGTTGTCTGCATTACTGTCAGTGCCTGCCCTGAACACACTGAAGGAGGAGGTTTTAATGCGTTTAAGCAAATTCAAACACGTCAAATGAAAATCAAGACATTCAAAAATATGAATTGCTGCTATTGCTCTTGTCCACATACTTAGCTACAGCCTGCAGCTTATACACACATCACTGATTTGTTTTGATTCAGTGACTCACTAGTTTAGTTTCTGAATAACTTAGCGTGTTTGTATGGGTGTTTGATTACCCTCATAAAGTCAGTTTTGAACAAACCGGATGAATGAACAGTTCAGTAATTCACTCATAAAATCAGTTACTCCTAGCCCTGCTGAATCAGTGTTTTACAACAAACAAGTGAAAGAATTATTCATTATCCCAAGTGAATCAGTGCTTGAATGAACTGTGTGAATTATCAATGACTCACCCATAAAGAGTCATTTATTTTGTTCCAGAATTAATTCATACTAATCTGAGGACTGAATAATTCAATGACTCACTTATAAAGAGTCACTTGTTTCATATCTGAAGGAATTTGCAGTTTTGAACTAATCAGGTGAATTAATGATTCAGGGAGGTTTTTATTATTGCTAGTCAGTTGTTTTGTTCACAAATTAATCAGTGCTTCAACAAACTATGTGAATTATCAATGGCTCATCCAAAAGAGTCATTTGTTTTATTCAAGAATGAATTCACATTCTCGTAACTCGAAACTCGTAATCTTGAACGCAAATGGAGAAAAACTAATTTGGAAGTTTTTAGAATTGCATGGAAAAACGGTATGTC
>JAUMHI010000074.1:1058922-1088197 GCA_032359435.1 Enteromius unitaeniatus
ACAAGACACGTGGACACACAGAGCACATGGGGAGCATAAACAAAACATGACATAACATGAAACATAGAATCAAAAATGAACCACGGATATTACACTGTCACTCTGGAAAAACAAAAACAAATAATAGTATTAATATTTTAATGTTAATGTCTTTTATATAAACAAATGATAATTTATTTAAAAGTGCTTTAATTTTTAAATGCTCGTGTACAGTTCTATAGAGAAAAAAAAGAAAAGAAATTTCAAATAAAAGCTGGAAATTATAGCCTACCGCCTTTTACTGAAATCATAGGTTTTTACCAGAAAACACTTTTATAAAGTGCTAAACATTATGATTTTTTTTGCAAATGAACTTATTGCTACAAAGTCATTCACTGCATAAACATAAGCCGCATTGACATGAAACCATTAAATTGTAATAAAATTGCTATTACCTTTTCTGTAAGAAAAAGAACTGCCTTTTACTCATCCCTAGCATCAATCTCTGGCCGAAAAAAAAAAAACTTTAAAACTGCGGTGCTGACAACATTTCTCTCCACAACACATTATGTTACATAATGTCATATTTGCGTCAGCTCCTTCACGGGCACCAGACATCTTAAGCCAGAACTTTTATCCTCAAACATTGTGTACCTGCTATTAATACACAACTTTTCTGCCATTTTTATCTTCTTAGATTTGCTGTCATTTCTCTAAGGGCTCCAAGGTCCGTTTGTTTAAGGTCAGTTTAACAAAACGCTAATACAGCAGCCTATGTTTGTCTTCAGTAATTGATTTTATATACAAAAAAATGATCTCAAAGCAAACCATGGCACTTAAACATCCACACACACTTACACACAGGCTAATTTCCCGCATCTGGTTGTTGTAACTGCATTAAGCAACCTTCACAGTCTCAGCACCACCAAACTAATTCACTTTAGCAGAGGAATAAAAAAAGCAGTGATCTTTAAAAACCCAATATCAGATTAAAACACCACCCGTCACTCATAAACAGGAAGCCAAGCCGAACTAAACGGATTTGGCACAAATCTTACAAAACATTTAAATGAACAATTGCGAGGAAATTAATCAGGCTTTGCAACAAAGCAGAGTTTCATTATTTTTTGTGTTTTATCACATCTGATAAACCGCTTGCCAGATATTTGCGCTTCGCACTCTTTTGCGAGCCGTTATATTCCATTCAAGCGTGATATCGGTGGCAATATTGACGCGCGTTTTGAGCCAGATGCATCTGAATGGAGATAAGAGAAAGCGGGGGTCAAACGTACACTTTATCGCGAAAAGACCGGTTAGCAAACCCGTTTTGACATTTAAAAAGCCTAATGAGAAAACAGCTCCGTCTGCAGGAGAGTTGCTATCGAATTCGACCATCGGAGAGACGAGGTACGAGTTTTTGGACCAGACGGTTTTGATAGTCTATGCAGTTATTAAAAAAGCAAACCCAAGTCCCAGAAAATGCACTATAGTATAACTTTTCTTCAGTATTCTCTGCGGATCTTAGTCCAGGATATTCCCTCGGCGCTCAAGAAATGTTGCACACAACAAGCACCGCTCAAAAACACTAGACCATAACGAAACCCTCCCTCGACAAGACAGAGAATAATTCACCTTCCTGGAAGCCTGTTGTTTCAGTCTAGAAAAGGAAAATCTCTGAACATCTAGTTCTCAGACTTTTTCCTGTTGTGACAAGTATACAGGAGGCACTTGAACTACTACTGGATATAAAATCAAAGGGAATATGTTTTCAGTAGCCTAGCCTGAACAGAGGCTGAAGAAAGCTTCACATAAGCAGACATAAGATCACAATTAGCACTATTTAATTGTAAAGAACACATTTCTGGCCTGTTATGAATTATTCATTGTGCATGTTGGCTGACTCTCCATTAATAAATAATAAAAAAATTATTCTTAAATATGAACAAAAGGGACATTAGACTTACCCAGCATTTTTTCCTGATGCACCTCTAAAAAGAAAGAATGAATGTCTTCAGTGGTTTCTTTTAAGAACCCTTATTATTCTCTCTGTAGTGTTGCTGCAGGCGCCATGTTCTGGAGACACTGTGTGTCATTGTGAAAGTGAAACTACTTTGTTTGGACAGTAGAGGAGTTGTTCAGTTAAGCCAAATATTTGAGTATGTTTAACGCATTTTACAGAGTACTGTTTCCTGAGAAGCCGATGCAAGCTCTGCACAAATACTTCACTAGTTTTACTAATTCGCCCCTTCCTCATTAATTTAAATAGAATTTGGGTGTTTGGCCTGCTGTCCAGGAAAAGGGTTGGGAGCTTGGTAAACTCCAAGCCCTAGGGATTGGACATCGCTTGGAGTCCGGCCCAATCCCTGAGTGCCCCCGGGAGTGAGTAAAAGGTATCATTTATGGATATTCGTAAAAATTGACGAGATGAAAAAGATCTCTGGAAACTGGGTGAAACAAGGCGATGGCGGCAAGGAACAAAAACCTTGGAAGAACCCAGGCTCGGTCGGGGCCATCACTCCTCTGGCCGGATGACCATCACGCAGTGAGTCGTAATTTAGGAGATTGGTCAATTCGGGACTTCAGGTAATTACATACTTTAGGATGAAGAGAAAAGAGGAAGTGAAAGGGGCGGCAGAGGGATGCAAAGAGAAATCGAGATGCCGGATAAATGGAAGAAGCTCTATATAAAGGGACAACTTTGATTCTGATAGGATGGTCGGATAATAGGCAGATTGGGAAATGAGTGTTCAGAAATTGCTTTCTGAATTTGCATGTGTTGTGAGGATTTTCAGCACCTGTGTTGTCAATTTGATTAAAATGTTTTCTTTATTTGCGGAGAGGAGAATCAGTAATGTAGAGTATGTGGGAAACAATGTGTTTTTTGAACCTTAAGCCCCATAAACACATTACATTACACCAAGTACACAAACTAATATTGTTTTAGAAACATCATACGACCCCTTTAAAATATTCTTCTCACAGAGAAAAAAGCTATATTTTAAAGGAAAACCCCACCGTTTTGCCATATTAGAATATGTACTATTCAAAGACGGTTACATGACTAGTTACACAAGTGTGATGACACAAAATAAAACGCGTGTCACCATACTTACTCGTGTAACTAGTCTTTAAATAAGGAAAACATGGAATTTTTTGGTGGCTTTTAAATTCATCCCTGTTTGGATCCCAAGGAATGAATGGAGCTAAGCTAAAGCTAACATAGTGGCACCACATGCTAGAGTGATTAAGTGCACTGAGACGGGAGAGATATGTATTGACTCAGTGGAACATACAGTAGGTGGACAACCAAAACAACTATTACTGGCGCGGGGCCCCTCCGGATTGAACTTTAATTAACTTTAACACAAAACTACCTCCTGGTGGCGCAAAGTTTCCAAACTGACTACAATTTTGTTTTGTTAAATAGAGATAAACTTCATAATATAACATCTTTAAATCATTAGAAGAATAATATAGATCACTTTTTAGAAAATTAATTGCCAAACGGTGAAAATAAAAGTTTGTGCGTGATGACATCATGCTTAAAAAAAGAGCATTGTCAAATAAGATTTTACAAACAAAAAGCAGCATAAACATCATAATGTGAATATGGAATATGGAAAAACGGTGGCGTTTTCCTTTAAGAATGTACTTCAGGCAACCAAAACTGCTTGTGCTATGGCCTTACTGTGTTATTTCTAAGAGTGAAGGATCTTTACATTTTAAAAATGTTCTGTGAATAACCAGAAATGATTCTTCTATGGCATCGATGTGAAACCCACTTTAGGAAGTTTTATTTTTAAGATTGTGTAGCAAAAAACTGCTTTTAACATGACATTTGGAACACCAAGTGTCCTGCAGGGTCTCGAGAGTGGCTCAGAAACATGTCTGCATCCAGACCTGAGATTAGCTGCAGGAATTATAAGTTTCTCTTGGAGACAGCGAGAGCGTTTACCAGCGGGGGTTCGGCATGATTTGAGATGATGAAATCTGTTTGGCAATGGTCACGCACCCTCAGCATCCTCCAACACGCCTGGACACATGCCACAAGTGAGCACGATACTTGCTAGAGAGGCAGCGTGGAGCGGACTCAAGAAAAAAAACTGCTCACAACTGCATGAACATTTCAGTATTTAAAGGCAATTTTAGGTTCAGGGGTACATGTACATGTGTACACACACACAGAAAGAATAAAATGTGTAAAAACAATATTCAAATTGAGAGTACATTTAATAAACAAATACAGAACAGCAACTATCACACTGAGAAAAACTTAAACAGTATTTTACTGTAAAAGATACTCAAATAATCTTTCAATTTCTTATCATTTTAGAATAAGGCATGAATATGGTGAATTATTTAAAAATAATTTTAAGAGCTCCAAATATACCAATTCATCTGATAAGATTATAAGATTAAATAATCAAAATATTAATTTTAACTGCTGTCAAATGAGTAAATGCAATTAATCACATCCAAAATAAAAGTTTTTGTTTGCATAATATATTGTATACATAATATTAACATTTACTTACATGTATACATTTATATCCATATAATTTACATGAAATATATTAAAAATACAAACTTATTTTTCTTAAATATTTACATGCATGTGTGTATTTATATATATACAGTACACACTCATATATTATGTAAATAATTGCATCCAAAATAAAAGGTTTTTTTTTTTAATCACAATCGATCAATAATATTAATTTTAAAAGAAGTCTCTTCCCAGTACTATCAAAATCGACAAGGATTTCCAAATTTAAAAAAATGCATCGCAACACAGAAGCCGATATTTTGAAATAATATCTTTGAAAGGTCCATTAAAGGGGAGATGATATGCAGTTCATATATTTTCAGGTGAGTACTGATCATGTTAATGCTGGTGTTTGTGATGTAAAGCTCCCATTTGTGTGTGTGTGTGTGTGTGTGAGAGTTTATATATTCAGTCTATCAGGGCTAACTTGAATCTAGTCAGCTAGGCTACTATTACCCAGTAAACTCAACTAGGCACTGGTTAGTTGGACATTAGCTAAAAGGTCATCTTTGTGACCGCCGGTTGTTCTCTAATCTAATGGAGCAGTTTAATTGGATTAAAAAGGCGTTTGTCTGCACTAAGCACATGTAAACAGGAGACGCAGTGAGCGCTATTAGCGCAGATTGTTGCCATATTAGCGCATTAATTCGTTTTCCATGGGAAATCTGCGAGCTATAACGAGGTGCAGTGATGAGGGAAGAAACATTGACTGACGCCTGCTGTCTGAGAGAGAGAGAGACGAAGAGCTGTTCACTGGAATACGTGATTTGTCATTTTCTTAACCGTGATGCTGAGCACATGCAGATTTGATATATACCTTTGATTCCTTTTGCATTTCAGCTGACGCATGGATTTCATATTTGCTCAGTGACATAGTCAAATTAGATTGCATTGGTTAACTGAGATGGTATGAATATAAAAGAAAATTCATCTTCAGAAATTAGATTTCATTTCCGTCATTTAAGGCGTGAGAACGCAAACTAGATTTTCATATTTCCTGTAGAAAACTCAGGAAATATCATTAGATATTAATCAAAGCCTAGCATGTGGTGATGGACAGCACAAAGAAATTAATAAATGAGACTGTAAGAGAGAGAATGATCAGAATGATGGACTCTGAACAAAGGGAGATGGTCTCATAAGACTCCAGACAGCCAGTATAACTCTACAAAAAACACTTATACATCTTACAGCAAAATACATTATTCAAAAACAGCATAGCCATTGATTCTCTTTTCATCTCACTCTTTAACATGCACCATGCTTTATTTAGAAGAGAGTGGGTTATGATGTACATGTGTGTTGGCGAGTTACATTGATAAAACAGTAAGCCACTGATTCATCTGATTCAATCAAAAACAGGTATGAAACAAGTGTCTTTCTATAAGAAAGAGTCATTGATTTGTTTCTTCATTTATTCACCCGATTTAATTTTGTCTTTAAACGAATCACTGAATTGTTCACTCAACCAATTTGCTTCAGGAGTGAGTCACTGATTCATTCAAGAACGAAACAAGTTGATGTCTTTGAAATAAGCAAGACACATCAATACACCAGTACAGGGCCGTGCAAAGACGTTTAACTGGGCGGGTGATGAAAGTTAAAAAAGAGGGCAGATAGTAGGCTAAATAACAGCAATTCACATTCATGACGAACCCACTACAAGTCTTTACTCGGCTCGTAACGAGCGAGCGTTGGTTAATGGCAGTCACGTGACTGATGCGAGCCAGATCCATTTATTTAGCAAAATTAAGATGAATAATCCAATAGTCATTTGGGGAAAGAAACAAGTGGCTGACTTTGAGTGAATCACTGAATCATTCACTCAACAGATTTATTCATATACACACAGATTCCTTCAGAGACTAGGTCACCATATTTATAAACCAGTCATAGAATCACTAACTCTTAAAACTACTGATGAACCTCAGTTGAACAATATCACGGCATGTCATTATTTGATTAACAAACAGAGCCGAGATGTTAAAGCCATGTGTGACAAAGTTAGGGCACCCTATGATTCCGTTGCCTGTAGATCCACTTAAGTTATAGTTTTGTATGAAAAATCTCTCACATTGTTCTGGAAGAATTTTGGCCAACTTTTCTCCAGTATATTGAGGTTTGTGGGCATTTGTTTTTGCGCAGCTCTCAGCACAGGATTTCAGTCAGGATGAGCTCTGCTCTTTACCTTTGCTCTTTACTCTTACATACAGAGGAGTTCATGGCCGACTCAGTGACTGTGAGGTGCCCAGGTCCTGTGGCTACAAAACCATCATCCCTCCACCAGCACGTGTGATTTAAGTATGAGGTGTTTGTGCTGATGTGCTCTTTAGGATTTAGGATTTCTGTCCCAATATCTCTACTTTGGTCTCTTCTGTTGAAAGGACATTATTCCAGAAGACTTTGCTGCCATACTTTTTTTAGACGCTTTAGAAGCTTTCTTCTGGCAACCCTTTCAAACATGCCATACTTGTCCCATATTTTTCTAACTGTACCGTCATACATTTCAGCTTTAACATGTTAAATGAGGTCTGTAGAGCCTGCAGCGAAGTTCTTGGGTTGTCTGATCTTTGGGTGTCCCCTCCTAGGAGGATTGGTGTCTGAATGTCTTTCACTTGTGAATAATCTACCTCACTGTAGAATGATGGACTTCAGACTGTTTGGAAATGGACACTTTTATTTATATAATATGTGTGTGTACTGTGTATATGTATTATGTTTGTATAAATATGAACACATGCATGCATCTAATTAAGAAAAATAGGATGTTTATAATAGGGTGTTTATACCACAGTTCTGCACTTCAGCGACAGCGAGTTTAAGTGCTCTGCCTTCGGCGACATGATCGGCACACTTCATCTGATTGTGCAGCATGTATTTTGTTTGTGGTGAAAGGTCAGCGTGGCTGCGGTTATCTAAGATTGTTACTGACATTCACCTGTACGCTGTTTAGCAATGCAGATGAGGCTCGTCTGATCGGCACCAGGCAGCGATCAAACCACCCTGATTTGGGATTATATGCACAGACAAAACATTTCTCCAAGCTAGGGCATAGAATCATTTTGATTAAACTTTCATTTAATATGTATTTAGGAACATTTTGGAAAATTTATGAATATTTTGATTTATGAATATAAGTTGAATACATTTATGTTGTATCATTTACCAGTAATCAAGTGCTTTAATTTGCAATGATTACGACTGAAAATTGATTTATAGCACTTTATAGAATTTTTTATAAATCTTTATAGAACTTTGAATATGTTTGGCCAAAATTGTTTTCAAATTTTGCATAAGTTGCATTTACTTAGTGGTTTTATTTGTAGCATTACAGTTTGTGACCTTTATTTTAATAACTGAATTGAACAATGTGAGGATAATTTTTGAAAAACGAATATGTTTACTGTATATCACTTGTGCTTAAGTGCTTTTATTTACATGATTTTCTTTATCTTTATGCCTTTTTTACAAGTTTGATGTAAAGCTTTTTTCTGTTGTTGAATATATTTATTTAATTTACACTTAAAGGAATAGTTCACCCAAAAAAGTAAATTACCCCATATTAAGTCATATAAAGTCATGTACACCTAGGGTGAGTAAAATATGGGGCAATTTTTATTTTTGAGTGAATTATTCCTTTTACTTAATGTATTACATTTTGCAACCTTTATTTTAGGACTTTATTTTCATAAAATAATATTTTGCATAAGTTGCATGTATTTTTTTTATATATGTTAGACCATTAATATATTACATTTGCTTATTGTGCTTATGAATTATAAATATTATAAGCAAAAAATGTTATTAAACTGGATGTGTTATAAGGTATCTAAATGCAGTTAACCCTAAACTGAAACTGCAAGATTTTTTTCGAATCATGAGCTGAATCTGGCCTCATTGTCTATTATAGCGCCTCTTGTGGCAGAACTCAGAATGCAATACATCCTTGCACTGGTTTGAGGATCTAACACATTTCTCAATGCAACAATGCATAAACTTGACCTTGTGAAGAGCCTGTATGAACAGGCGTCAAACATCAAACACGAGCACCAGACCCTGCGTGAGCAGGCCAGACATCTGCTCTTCACACTGATACTGAAGTGAATATATCAGAGTCTTAAGTGTTATAACCAGACAGAGAGCCAGACCAACAAACGGACAGGAAGAGAGAGGCAACAAGCTCATTTCATGCATGTCATTCATCCCCCTGTAACCTGAATGGTAGCTCCTGCTCAGATTTGGACTGCGGTGTTTGGAGGTGTGCATTCAGACGGCTGCCAGGGGGGAGATAAGACGTCTTATTCTGCAGGTGCTGGAGGAGAGGTCAGTCAAGGGTCTGAGGAACCACTCCATTCTCCAAAAAGAGCAATTGGAGAATAAAAACACTTTCTTTTTCTTATAATACGCATTTATTTTTATTTTGTTTGCTCAACGACTCCCAAACGATTTATCACTTTGCGTGATGCTAATCTGCAGTTTTGATCGATTGTCCTCATTTTCTTCTCTGCCTGTAATGTCTGATAAAGCATGATGCGAGCTGTTTGTGTACAGCGTTGCCAGGAAAACAGGTATTTTACTGCTCCTTAAGAGACACCTAGTGGTGAAGAATGAATCTGCACTTTCATTCAGACCAACGTGAAAAGAACAAAAAAAAGTTGATGTTAGGTTTAGGGTATGATTTAAAAACGATAAATTTATGATAAATAAATAGATTAATAAGATTCTTCTATGGCATCATGAAGCACCTTTTTTTTTAAAGAGTGCAGTGACAAATAATTTATGAGAAATCACTTTAATATGAATTTACATTCATGGTTTAAAAAACATGAAATACAAAAAACAAAACTGCAGGAACAAAATTACGAACGATTAAGTGAAGAACAAATGAGACAGAAAACAAAAATATATGTTAAACAGTTAAGCTCAACTTTGAAATGTAAAATATTTTTAGTTTTAACCATCATATCCCAAAATATAATTTTAAGTGGCATAAAAATACATTTAAAATCATAAAGTCTACTTTTATTTGTTGTTTGTTGTTTTTCTTTACATGTAAAATATTTAGTGCTATTTTCGTATCAAATAGTTCATATTTTTAGTTAGATTTTATACTACTGTCATGTTGCCTAAAAGTAATTTTGTTTGTTATTTAAATAAGTTTTTGTTGTTTTTAAATATGCCTGTATATATAGTTTTAATTATTTTGTTTTAGTTAGTATGTAAAGTTAAACTAAACAAAAATACAAAATGTTGCTTTGGAAACTATGTAAATTAATATAAGATTTACATTTTTTATTTAATTTACCACTGACATTATTTTAAGCATTTTGAGTTCATTTCAAGAATTGAATTTTTTAAATGGTTTCAGATAATAATCCTGATGTGAATGTATTTTCTTGAATACACAATTATTTTTAATGTACTAAAAATAGCAGAAAATATATATGATATTAAAAAATATATATTATAGCTTATATATATGTTTGCCTTTTCTGCACATATATTTTGAAATAAATAAATAAATATATTTTTTGCCATACACACTCTGTAATGCAGGTAAGGATTTTTTATATCCATTCACCAAAAACAGTATCATAAAAGAGCAGATATTCAAATATGGGGACGCTTTTTAATGTGGAGCCTGAGCTCCAGCTCTAAGGCTTGAAACACTCCTGTCTAAATCTATGTGAAACATCAGGGAATGTAAGAAGAAGTTTCCAGAGCTGTGAGGAGACATGGAGGATATCTCTTTGACATTGCACTCGAGGTAATGATCTCAAATCTGACTCTCAGATGCACAAAAGATGTGTCACTCACTCGAGCCGTCTTCAGCTTTTGTGACACTCGCCGCTGCCAAATAATTACGCTGGAAATCACGAGAGCCACAGACCTTCTGGACACGTCGATTTACTGACGTCAGCACATCGCCAGGCAGAAGACCAAACACAGCCTGAAATCACCCAGTCAAAGTCACATTATGATGACGGCGACAAATGCTCTCAGGCTAGAAATAACAAAACTTTCAAATGATCTGTCTGGGTTAGTTTGATTGCTTTTCTCAACTCACTGCTGCGAAATCCAGGATCTGACATTTGACTTTTTCAAATGAACATCAGCTCCTGACAAACGTAAACAGTGCTTAAATCTCAGTAGGTATGACAGTGCTGGAGAATGAAAAGTAAGCTTATGCAAACATATTAATCTCTACTTTTCCACTGGGTTTTTCACTAAATGAACAAAGAAATGTATTTTAAATGTAATATTATACAATTTATTAATATTACTTAATATATAATGCATTATTGTTATTATTATTAAATTATAGGCACCAAAATAACAATACTATAGCAATAGCTACATTTTACTAAAACATTTTATTTAATCCAAAAATGATTTTTTTTTAAATTATTATTTAATATAGTATTCATTGTATTATTAATACATTATATACGGTATATATGCACCAATATAGCAAAGTAGCAATACATAGCTGAATTATTATTAGTATTTAATATAGCATTTGTATTATTATTATTACATTTATTATTATGTTTTATCTTATATTTACCAATATAACAGTAGATACTGTAACAAAACACAGAAATGCTTTTTAATAGATGATACAAATTTTTATAAATTTTTATTTTATATATGCACCAATACAACAAAAATATTGTATCAGAAACAGCAATGTTTACAAAAAAATTATGAAAATTCACCGTTCTGAACAAAACTGTTCCAGCGCTTTGAGAGAGTGTGTGTGTGTTTAGCTTGTTCTAAAAGGTATAAGTTAAGTGATTCTGAGACGGTTCAGTCATTAGCGATCGAGTCACGTCCCGATAAAGCAGCCATGTCCGGGTCGTGTTCTCGTATCACGTCTGTCAGCTTCTCTGAAACGTCTAAATGAACAGCAGAACACTCATATTCCCCGAATTTGAGCCTGAAATATCTTTTATTCATTTGAAATGCTGTGTTTGTATGTTTTGAAGCTTGCTGCCTTTGAAATGCTAATCATTACAAAACAGAAGCGGAAAATATGTTTCATCTTTTCATTCTTTTTGGTAGTAGCTTTGTTCATTTCAACAGTCATGGCAGCGATGAAGCATTCAGTGCCAAGATCTCCCATCAGGCTAGTTGGCCTATCCGTCTCACAGTCAAACTGACTAGTTATATAACAAGATTACTTATCTCTGTCTGGAAGAGGTCACAAGGTAAAAGCAGTTCACCGAGATATTGTCCTTTTTCAAAGAATAGCCTGCTGACGGTCATCTGTCTTTTATGCTGACAGTCAGTAATGACTAGATAGTTTCCAGCCAACAGGGCATATTCTCCAATAAATACTAGGACAAAACGTTCTTAAAGTAATCTTTATGATGATATCTATGCGTTCCCATAACACTGACAGAAAACATTCTTAGAACTACATACTTAATGAACGTTATAATTTTATTTACGTTTAAAGTTGCAGTGCATAAATTCTGGGTTCTAGCGGTTAATAAACAGAACTGCGTGCCGGATCTACTTCCAACCTAGTCTCATAAAAATATGTACCTCTGTGCACTTTTTGCGCAACACACCTTACTTTTTACATACCTTACTGCACGTTTCACTGCAGTTTCAAAGAGAAATGTCCACTAGGTGGAGCTAAAACACAGCTTCAATACGTGAACCCTGGCATGTTTTATTCAACTCTTGCTAAAAGCTAACGCTCTTGAATTATAACTAATTGAAATATCTGTGTGTGAAAAGGAATAAAAAGTGAGTTTTACTGCCTCTAGTGTTCATTTCTTTTGGAAACTGAAGTAATATGTACTTATCGGTACATATTTCATATCGTGCTAAAAAGTGCACCCAGGTATGTTTATGCCAGGTAGCCTACTTCTCTCTGTTAATGTCTATGACGTATCAAGGGCTACTCCACAGCGGTACCGACCCAAACCAGTCTAAACAGGCAGAATATAAACACTTATTATATGCATACTCTAGTGATTCACCAAATAAACTGTAACTCTGCTTCAAATCACATATTAGTTCCACGATTGAATCTAGCTGACTACGTATACTAGACTAAACAACAGAGCAGTTCACTTGCCAATAAGTTATATATATATAGGCAGCTTAATTACTTTTTTGTGAGTCAGAGGAGTGCAGATTATTGAATCTGTAACTTCTTCATAATGCCAAACTGTTAAAAGCTCTCTTGTGCTGCTTTCTGAAAACCTTTTGGAAACGAATAATGAGACGTCGATTTTAATAACAGCGTCTGCATTCATATGGAGATATTCTCCCCGAGTGTGTTTATAATCAATCGTATCATAATCACAGAGAGCTTTCAAATCCTTTTGTTTGAGTTTTAACTTGAGTTGAAAATCTGAGGGGAAGACACATTAAGTCGGATTCGCCTAATAGTTCATTAGGCCCAAAAAAACAAGTCTTAACACATTGAGAACTGGAATAGTTTTTAGCCTGTTAAATGCGATTTGGCTGCTGGTGTGGCAAATCAAGTCTTCAATCTTAACAATCTCTGACACTTTATGAGAAAAGATGACATTATGTGAAAAATCAATTTTTCATTTTACATTTCATAACTAAATGATTTTGTGTAGTCTTTATGCAGTCGCATCGATTATCCAGGGGATGATGACAACTGACTCCAAATTTAACTTATGCGCAAATAAACCACTGTTTCCATTCAATGAGTCTAAGACTGAACTGAAAATAATGGCATTTTTAAACTTTGCTGGAATCAGAAAAAAGAGACACTGAATATCTTCAAGGTCAAAGATTGTTATTTTGTGTTTTCATGTAGGACAGCAGAACGGCGCCAGGACACGAACGCCACGGGCCTGGCACAGAAACAGTCATGTTCAATGAATATTGGATTATTGAATGATATTAAAGAAAACCTCATTATAATTTTCGGCTTTATTGCACTTTTGTGGGATTTTTAGATGAGATCATTAGATGCTCTTGATGCAAAAGAAGCACAGATGTTCAGAAATTCACGCCAAAAGCCAAAGGAGAGCATAGCGATGATGAGGTGTGTGTGTGAAGGATATAATAGCCTGGATCGTTATTGGGGCTCAAATTCAAGAATCCAATTAAAGAGCCCATCGGAGCAGAACCAATAGGACAAGTTCACTTTCATACAGGAACCCAAAACACTGACTTTATATCATCATGCACTTTTTATTGTATGCCTTTATGTAAATTTACAGCAACTCAATTAGAATGACTAAAAAATAACAGCCTTTTCATGTAGGCTAATCATTTCACAAATAAATTCATATTAATATATATTCATAAAATGTAACACGTATATTATATATGCAATTTGCAAAATATTTTTCATATTAAATACAAAATTACACTTTATAAAATCTACAAATATATATTTTACAATAAAAAATGTCTACATGCAAATGCTAAATAATTTATTATATAATTCAAAATATTTTATTTTAAAAATGTTAATTTACCATTTTTTTATATTATATAAAATGTATATACATACATATCAACTCTATCAAGTCTTTGTGATCAGTAGCATACGTGACACTCACCAAAATATTAATAACTTAAACATTAATGATGCATTTTCAATGGGACACAGGACGATGGAGGGTTTAAAAGCATCACATATTTTCACTATAGCACTTATCTTCTCTAAGATGTTACTTTAAGTTGTTTTGAACCAGCAGCAATCTTTTAATAACCAACACGTCAACAAAGGACAATCAAACCAAATGCATCAAATGTGTCACTAATGTTCCTGCTTTCATATAGCTGCTTATTTTCTGACAGAGGAACTGCAGACAGATAACGGTAATTATTTTATTTCTATAAACTGTCGCTTATCAACGAGCCGCTGGAAAAGTAAAGAATTTATTCTAAAAATACTCTCCTTGCTCTTGCCTTCTGATTACTACAGACCAAAGAGATTACAATATGACAAATAAAAACCTTTCCAGTTGCACTTAATGTTCTGCTCTTCACATCTGCTTTATCATGGAAAAACTCTGAGCTTTTGGCCGTCTGAACACATAAAAAACACTCAGTGTAAACTACTATATATGGTTGGACATTGCTGTGTGAGACGTTATTGATTTTCTCCCTGCTTGTAGGTGTCTCTCTATTTGTGTCCAGTCTTTTCTGACTGTATTGTTGAGAAAGAAGATGTACAACAGCTGTGGCACAATAGGAGAATGTGTGTGTTCTCATCCATTCAGACGTTCTGGTTGAGAGGAGGACATCTTAAAAGAATAGTTTATCTTAACCAGTCCCTTACGCCGGTGATTATGAACACCCACCCACACACTGACATTTACAACTTTGCAGAGTTTAATTAGAACGGCTAAAAGTTAAACATGTAATGGTACTGCAATGACACAAACCAAGTGTCTAATCTAAGATTGAATCAATATTAAAATTCCGTACATGCACGGGCGGTTTATGGCCCCTACATAGAGTCATCGGGGCTCTGTTCCAAAACCTACTGAGCTGCTTCACCATCTGCTGTCTACATGAGAGGTGTCATTTAAGGAATCTTACAAGTGACCTATTTAAAAGACTTTTTTCTAGCTATTAAATGAGCATTACGTCATTTGCTCACCAATGGAAGTGAATGGGTGCCGTCATAATGAGAGTCCAAACAGCACAGTTTATAAGATAAAAAAACCTCTGGACACACATGTGGCTAGATTTTGATGTGAGAGACAACAGGAGATGGACTTCATTATTGTAGACTTGTATTTTGGACATAAGTTACTGTTGGACATTAGAAATGTCTTAATGATGGATGTTTCTTACAAACGTGCAGCTTTTGGCTTAACAAGACATTAACGGATAGACTGGAGTGGTGTGGATTACTTGTGATGCTTTTATCAGGACTCTCGTTCTAACGGCACCCATTCACCTCCATTGGTAAGTGATGCTGTGCTACGTTTCTCCAAATCTAAGAAAAAAAACAAAAACTCATCTACACCTTGGCTGGCCTGGGGTGTCTTTACTGTCCCTTCTGATCAATTTAACATGTCTTTAATTAAATATAATGACCCCAAACATTTGACGGCTAGTGTATGTGGGTCACATAAGTTAATATCCTGTTTACTCTAGCACTTCGTCGCGCCTCTGCTGTATACTATAATAAAAATGAATTCATTTGCAGCTCTTCTTTAGACTTTGACATTTTCAAACAAGGAAAAGGAATCTAGTTTCAAGGATAAACTTTTATAACGTCTCCGTTGGCTTCATCCTCCATATGTGTGCCACAGATTAATGATTACACAGCGACTGTCGGTCAGGTCTGTGAAGGTCAAAGTCTTTGACTGCGGGTTTGTTCGCTTCCACTGGTATAAATTTAAGTATAGATCAAATAGTTGAAACGCCTTATGGGTGAGAGAAAAACGGCAGTGTTCAGCGGCCTCGCTGATGCAGTGAGACCCACCAATTCATTTTTCATTCACTGTCGTGCACATATATTTTCTCTCGGTGTTTTGGTCCTCCATCATTCTGTGGTACATGCTTTCAGGTGTGACCGATATAATTGGATATATTATTGGGCAAAAATGAATGCCGAAACCTTTATGCCTAGACCTTTTAGGTCTACTTAACAATCAATTTGCTTTTTATTTATGCATTATTTTTCTTATTTCAATAGTTTTTGGTCTTTCAAATGTAGTTGGGGTGGCTAATATGATTACATTAATATTTAAAATATTAATTATACAAAAATGTCAGACTTTTAAAACTACAAATCTAAACCTTTTGAGTTTATTCATTGTTTTTTTTTATTTTATTTTAAAAATGTTTTTTTTTATATTTAATAATATTTGTAAAATACATATATTCTCCGTATTTAAATAATGTATTTAGGCACCACTTGTAGTACACTTTAGTGTATGGGTTCAAGTATATTATATAATATTTATAATATTTTTTTTTAAATACAGAGATAGTATGTGTAAGTGCATTTTACTTCACAAGACTGTCCCAAGTCTTACAAAACTTCAAGCGTGGATCAAATCATGAGATTTTAGCCAAGATCGTGTGAGCGGTCATGGAAAACCTTTCCGATATAAGGTAAATATTAATATAATATTTATATATTATTTGGCAGAAAGTCTTTTTTTTTTTTATCTGTTCAAAGATGAGTAGGGGTAATATTTTCATCACTTAATTAAAAGCACCTTGAATAGTTACAGGAACTAATGAATATGCATTTAGAAGTTGATTTTAAAATGCAAAGTAACTAAAATATTAATAAAGCTAAACACCCATCGGAAAACACACTAGTAGTCTTACTTGCACTGGGTCAAATACAAGAAATACATCATCTCATATATATATGTAATCGTCTACATCATTTTTTATTAGTAACATGCACTGCTGAGAACTTCATTTTGACAACTTCAAAGGGGGTTTTCTTAATATTTTGATGTTTTTGCACCCTCAGATTCCAGATTTTCAAATAGTTGCATCTTGGTCAAATGTTATAACCAAATAGCAACATTCTTTCAGATAACGCATACATCTCAATTTCACAAATTTGACTGCATTTGCGATCCATTTATTTGGACAAAGGGTTTGTGTGGATTCAGCGTGCGTTATGGTTACTGCGCTTTTGGGGGATTTTAAGACCTGGGACAGTCTTGCGCACGCGCTCTCAAGTGACCAGGGGGACTGGACAAGGCAAGAGTAACGTAAAGAGAGTCAAACCTCGTTCCGCTGGTGGAGAGGGAGGAGCGGATCCTCCTAACTCCGCCCCCCGAGCGAGGCGCAGGTTTATAAAGCCCCCACCACCTCTCTGGACGGCTCCAGCATCAGCAGCGGCGGCGGTGGCAGCGTCATGGCGCGGGAGTGTCCATCCTCATCGGTGTGTCTGGAAGATCCGCGCACTCCTTACCCGCTCTCCTAGTCTCCCCCTCCTGCCCCCCGCGAGTCAGCAAGGTGATGCAAGCCCTCCACAGACCCGGGCTGCACCGGTTACCTGACGCCGAGCTTTGGCTGGATCGGATGGCGGACTTCCAGAACCAGAGCTCCGCGAACGGCACCGAGCTCAGCCGCTTCAGCAACCTGGAGGACATCAACCTACCCGCGGACGGCACGCTGGTGCTGCGCGTCATGATCTCCATCGTGTACTCGGTGGTGTGCGCGGTGGGTCTGGTGGGCAACCTGCTGGTCTTCTTCCTCATGAAAGTCCGGCAAGGGAGGAAGAAATCCACGATCAACTACTTCATCATGAACCTGGCGGTCACGGACTTCCAGTTCGTCCTCACGCTGCCGTTCTGGGCCGTGGACACGGCGCTGGACTTCACCTGGCCGTTTGGACACGTCATGTGCAAGGTGGTGGTCACGGTGACCGTGATGAACGTGTACGCCAGCGTCTTCTTCCTCACGGCTATGAGCGTGACGCGCTACTGGTCAGTGGCCTCTGCGCTCAAGGACCGGACGCGCAACAAGCGCTGCTCGGTGAAGCTGGTCAGCGCGCTTCTGTGGCTCCTGGCCACCGTCGCGTCGGTCCCCACGGCGGTCTTCACCTCGGTGACCACGATCAGCGGCGTCAAGCTGTGCCTCCTGCGCTTCCCCAACAGCGGCCAGCACTGGCATGCGCTCTACCACCTGCAGAGGATCCTGGTGGCGTTTGTGTTTCCGATGCTCATCACGGTCGTGTGCTACCTTCTCCTGTTGCGCCTCATTCGCCAGCGGAGCATGAACAACAACCTCCCCAAGCGCAGGTCCAGAGTCACCAAATCCGTCACCATCGTGGTCCTGTCCTTCTTCATATGCTGGCTTCCCAACCACGCCATCACCTTTTGGGGAGTCCTGGTCAAGTTTAACGTGATCCACTGGGATAAAGTCTACTACTTGCTCCACACGTACGTGTTCCCGGTCACCATTTGCCTGGCGCACTCGAACAGCTGCTTGAATCCGGTCTTGTATTGCCTCATGCGCAGGGAGTTCAGGAAAATGCTCAAGGACTTCTTCTGGAGGATTTCGTCGCCCGCGATCGCCAACAGCTGTCAGATCCGCCCGTTCTCGGGCACCGTGAAGGAGCGCGACGACAGCCACGCGGCGATTCCTCTGAACGTGATGGAGACCGAGGAGTACAGGTTGTCGGTGGTGAACGGGCAAACCGACGCGTTACCGTCCACGGACTGCGCCGGTAAGAGGTAGACGCGGGAATGAACCCGTGCGTAAAAGCGCGCTGTTGAATTGAGTTACACCCCCGGAGGACTTTCTGCAAACTCTACAAGGATGTCGTTCGACCCCCCCATCGTTTAACCTTCTTTCTAGTGATGTTTCCAGATGTTGCATCCTTAAACGTTCGCGCTAAATCGTCTTTTGCAAACCGTGCGTCCGCCACAGTGCTTTTTAACGCGTCTGTCCGCGTTTCTGAATCTAAAAAGATGGGTGTAAACGTGCGCGGTGAAGCAGACCTGGATGTACAGAGTATCGACATAAAATACTGGGCTTAAGCTGCAATGCAATTTTTCTAGTTTTCACTTTTACTCATGCTTGGAGGAAATACTGTTGCATTGAAGAGCATAATTGTCCATGCGTAATAATTTATAATAACAGAATGTTATTATATCTAAGCATTATTATTAAAAATATTCCAAGCTCATTTTTTTCGATCTTACGATGCTTGGAGTAAAATATTATTGCGTTAACACAAACTACACACACACACACACACACACACACCATTTATTTATTTATTTAAATGTTTTGACCAACCCCATCTTTTTACTTTTATTCCAATTTGGAATAAGATACTATTTGCATAAAAGTCTGAAATATTTTCATGACTGCTCCTGCTGTAAATGCACCAGATCTTCAAGCAGCCACATTATTTCTAGCTGGTTCTTTTTGTCGTTTGAATCTATGCCTGGAAATTCTGAAATAATTAAAATGTATTGCTCATTTGAAGTGTAATAAAGCTGTGTCAATGACCTCAACCATGTGAAGGTGATGGTCCGAAAGGAAATGAATGTAAACAGTGTTACTATGTTTGAAGGGCATAATAAAGTCCTGTCTTATCATAGCAATGTTTGTTTTCCTCATAAGCACAATTACGAAGTTAACTTTTACTGTTATTCCATCTAATTAACATTTGACAGCAGGTCTGTGGTTTAGGGAGTAAATCTACCTCAACAGCTTTACTCCAGTTTATTATCTCAACACAGACACATAAACCCATGCAAACAATAACACGACAACAGGAGAATTTATGAGCTCTGTGATGTTCACAAAACAACAGTTTGCTTTCAGTCCTTGCTTTTTATAGGTTATAATAAATTGTTTAAACATGTTTTTACACACAGAGAGAGGAGCAGTGGGCATTTAGTGTTTTTAACCAGAAGGTTGAGAGAAGATGCATAAATGCTTTTCTGAGAATGCCATATTAAATAATATCCTCACTATAAACACAAGAGGGCACTGTGAGTCTAATATTAAACACTAAACCTCACTGCTTAAGATCCTATAAACAGTTTAAAAAGAAAGTCAACGTTAAGCCAACTATTAAGCTTTCAGTAAAACAGTTGTGCATCTGGTGACTTCGGAAACAATCCCACGGCTGTTAGTTAATGATTGAAGCAGCCTGGCAGCTATTTTATCAGTTAAATATGGTCATGCTTGTGTAGCTATTTCGGTTTTTGCTGTTTTAGGAAGATTTAGAGGCTGTAGTATCTGTGGTTTTCAGCTGGAAGGATGGATTTATGGCAGCTCTGGAGTTGGTCAGAAATGTCACCATCTTTGCAAAACCTTCTTCGTTAACGTGTCCGTCATCCGTCACACCGGCTTCGCTCAGCAGCTCATCCACTGTGACACAAACAGAGAAAGCATTATTTCACTACATTTATACTTCAACAAGCAAACAATGGAAAATAAGGCATTCTGTGCTGATGTGTTCTCAGTTTGTATCTGGACTGCAGATGTTGAAAGATTCGTAGAGATTTTACTTCCATGATATATGTCTTATTTCATTAGTGGAAAATAAAGTGTGTCTGCAGATTTTAATCATACATTTGAATGTATGCCTGTCTATTTAACAGAGGAATTTGTACCATTCACAATAGATTATAGACTATAACATTTCTTTTCTAAAAAAAAAAATTTTTTTTTTTTTTGGTGTTTATGGAGAGATAAAAATATAAAATGCACACTATAAAAACCTTTAACTCAACAAAATGCTGAATTTTGAACCTTAGATGTAAATGTTTGGAAATTAGGGTGCATTTAAAGAGGTATGGTGATGTCCCAATATCTGTTTAACAAGATATTAAAAGACTTTTGAGGCCCATCATATAAAAAAAACGCAATTCTGTTTGCTTATCGTATATTGTTTACTGAAAGATCCCTTTCAATTTACAGATTTACTTCTGCTCGTACTTCTGCGTTTAGCGCTTTATAAAATAGCAGTCGTTTCAAAGCAGTCGAACATTAATAAAACAGTAACAGTGGTAATGTAGCCTCTTTATGTACTATTAGCCTACTGTTTCTATTAACAGCATTTCTTACTGTATAGCTACTAAGATAAGATTTCTTTTAACTGTTGTTTTCCTTTAGATCACATTCTAAGCAAAGGGTTAGGAATAGTCCACATCTGGCAATGCATTGTGGGTAGTGTAGTTGTATCCCACCTGTGCCCTTTGTCTGACCCATGATTTACCTTCCTGACCTGTGAGACGCTCTCCAAAGCCTGTCAACCTGGCCCTGAGCTCCGACGCCGTAAGAAAGCCTCGATTGCTCGTGTCCATCCACTTCACGGCCTGCAGGATCTCAGCCCTCGGGTTCTCCTGCTGGATCTGCGTGTGCATCATGCTGAGAAACACGGAGAAGTCCAACTCGCCGCTCTTATCTGGGACAGGCAGAGTCAAAGCGCTTTGCCAAAAAGCTTCAGATGCAGAAGCCGTTTGATCAGGTCTGACAGGCTGAGAGTTCTATTTATTGCGGAGGGTATATATTTAGTGCATTGCATCACGTTTGTCAAACAGGGCTTTATTTCATCAGCAGCACCGCATGTGATGTCAGTTCAAATAACACTTCCTTCAATTAAAAGCACGGTGCATGCGTGGGACTTTCAGTGCTCTGTTCTTCATCCAGGTGACTCTATAAACCATCTTTCTGTGTTGCCTGGCCTTATCTGGATGTCCCGGGCACTGAGGTTTGCCGTTGTTATTGTTGAGTTTCATCCACTTACTCCTACACATTTCGAGTTTATTGACTTAGTAAACAAAGTTTACACTGTTGACTTTACCTGGTGGACATCCATGCGATAACTTAACACTGACGTGAGTCATTTATTTGGATGTTCGAATACTTCCAGTATCTCAGTTTAATGTTCAGAGTCACTGTAAGTCAGTCAGCGATGATTTTCAATGAGCCGTTCATTCAACCAATACAGACGTAAAAATCCTATTCATTTTCTCCATAAAGGAACTGTTTTTTTACTATAATTGTCTTTATTATAGCACTTTATACAATGATTATTTCAAAGCTGTGGATCAATACTGTAATGCTAGTACAGTTTATGAATATTTTGCATTAAAATTTAGTTAAATTTTTAGTAACTCTGTTATGTGCTTTTGTCATTTTTATTAGTTTTTTATTTTTCTTAAATAGCGGTATTTTGATTTAATTTATTTTAAACTATTTAAGTTGCTTAGTTTATTTCCAGTTAGCCAATTCTAACATTTAGAATTTCTAATTATTGTTAATTTCAGTAAAAAAAACAAAACAACAAAATTGTAATAGTGTTTATTTTTGTTAACGCTACTCTACAGAAGCAGAAAGTGCTTAATTTACTTTAATATTGAATCCGTTTGGTTCAATAACAGTGTCAGTGTTGCAAAGTTCATCAATTAGCAGAAATTAATTCATTTTAAAATGCATGAACTTTGCAAAAATTACATTTATTAAATTGAACTATAAATAAAAAACTTTTGTGAGCTAGCAAGTTGTTAATCAATATATCAACTTTTAAAATGTTTTTTTATAAGTATATACACTTCTAGGAAGCACTGCAAATCTTAAATTGTGCTAAATATAAATTATATCATTTATATTAACATAATTAACGTCTTTAAATCAATGGTTTATATTTATCACATCATTTGCAATAAATGGGATTGCAGTTATTTCCTTCGTTAAAGCCATTACACAGTCATTGTCTAATTTTCTAATTATTATGTTGTGATTCACCTCAGCACTGGTTAGTTTGGTCCAGAAGCTGTAACTCTTGAAGAAAGACCTTTTTTAATCCAGGCTGCTGAAAAAGCGGGCGTGAACAGTTTTGAGTTTGGGGCGGGGCTAACCATTTGACTGACAGATGGAGAGCAGGAGGGGAGGTGTTTAGGAAGCTAACAAAACAGTTTACTTATCAAACAAGTGTCTGTATACTATACCGATTTTATGGGTCAGCAAGTGTCTGTCGAGCTCTTGCAGGGTCGGACAGCAGCCCAGAGATCTCATGACCATCAGCAGATCCTGCGCCTTCACTTTACCCCTGCGCTTCTGGTCATACAGCGAAAAACACTCTTTATACTCTGAAAGAAGACAAAAACAAGCACACATTTGTGTTTGAAATGCATCCCGATAGCACGTTTATTTGTTTGATAAGGATTGGATACAGTTTGGCGAAGAATCTCTTTAATCCCAAATGAAGGATTTGTTCTGGCATTAAACTGAGACAACCTGTTCAGGAGGGAATCAAGATTACAGCGTTATCAACAACAGCAGGTGGACCAATGACACACTGCAGCATTCAGGACGTCCTGTGCATTTCTTCAGTGTATGTGTCAATTGTGCATCTTCTGTCTCATGATGTATTTACTCTCACACACTCGTTTAAGCTCCATGTTCGATTCTCTCGCTCTGTTTCTGCATCAGAGGACCTGGACCATGGCTTTGTCCTGCAGTAATTGCTCAATTCAAGTCCAACAAAAGCCACTTTGTTTCCAGTGAAAGAACAAAATCTACTGAATGTCTTCAGTATCAGTGCAATATAATATTTATGTATAGCTATTAAAACAACAACAAACATTCCGGCTGTATAATGTTCAGCAGATGTAAGACTATAATCATATTTGAAAGTTTACTTCTAAACTAATGGTGTAGTAACCATTTAATGAAAGCTGTTAATAAGCAAAAGTGGCTTAATCTCTACATTCACCTGAATTTTTTGGCTTGTGTTAAAGATATGCATCTGAATAACCTGATAAAAAACAATCAGCATAGACCTGCTTACCGTTGATTTGATCTTGAGTGAGGAATTTCGCCTGCAAGGATATCAGACAACATACTGTTAAATAGTTGTGTTTACATGGAAATGATAGGAGAAGAGCAGAAGCTGAACTGACCATGTCCACTCGCAGAGCTGCTCTACAGTGCAGTGTTTCAGAGATCAGGTCTTGAGACGCAACTGAGCTCCTGAAGGTGGCGCGCGACGGAAAGACGAATCTCCATTGACTTCAACATAAAAAAAAATATTTGTATAATTAATTGCTGTGTTGATTTTTTTTATAGCTCACAACTTTCTTTCAAAATAAAATACCCCATGACAAATAACTAAAATAATATAAAGTACCATAAATAAATAAAATGAATTAAGTGGTGT
Organism: Enteromius unitaeniatus; assembly: GCA_032359435.1. Lineage (NCBI taxonomy): Eukaryota > Metazoa > Chordata > Actinopteri > Cypriniformes > Cyprinidae > Enteromius > Enteromius unitaeniatus. The sequence goes on from JAUMHI010000074.1 coordinate 1,083,069, forward strand.
AACAATATATCCCTGCTAGATCTGCCAGAACCTCGACAAAACGTTGAAAATGTCAAATACAGCGGTCTCTATAATTATAAAAAAAACATTTATCCCAATAAACTGGATAAGACTGACCAGTGTCATGTGACAGCTGCGTTTCTATGCCTGAGAAATTTAATAAACACTGAATATTTAAAATATAGACAAAATACAAGTAAAATGATTAATATAGACCTATAATGCCTGACCACCCCCCAGACAGTTACCCCCCAACAAACACATAATGTTCCCCTAACGTTAGTTTTTGGTTATTTAAAAAATAAAAATAACGTTAGAGGAACGTTCTTTTTTGTTTTTTTTTGTAACCGAAAAATAACGTTCCTGAATGTTGAAGGATGGTTAGCCTATTTCTTAAATAGCCTAAAAATAACCTATAGGCTACGGAAAGTTATTTTTTATAACCCTGCAAAACTATATTCATAGTATTTTTTGTGTAATGCCTTACACAGATCCCTGAAATGTGTTTAATCAGCATTTATTAAAATACAGGAAATTAGAGTAAGCAAAACACGTTTTAAACTATTATTTTATGCAAGGGTCAAGCAAAGAGATATTACAGAAATCATAAGTTTGCGGGTTTGTACTGGAATTGAAAACTACAGACACAAGTAGATAAATAAATAACTTAATAAAAATAGACACTTATGGGTATTTTAGATGTATTTTCACTAGTCTGAAAGAACACACGTTATGAAAGCAAAGCAACTACAAAATCAATACTTTTGCCTGTAGTGTCATCCCTTAAATAATATTATGCACTATGGAAAAATATATTAAAAAAGCCTCTTCAGAAAACAAAAGTAATTATTTTACACAAGGGAAAACCTTTACAGTGAGGTAGAAATGCTTCAACACATCAAAAGGAAATGTCAACAATTTTAGTAATGCTATTTTGTCTTAAAATGAAGTAAAAAATATACATATTAAAATGAATATAATAGAACAGAACAGAACATGAATGACTTTGACTCTTTTACACAAACCTAAACATAAATCACACACTCTGTGCACGATTCTTTGCATAAATTCATAGGAAGCACATTTACTTTTATATTTACATATGAATGAAGAGTTTATGGTTGCAGTGCAAGTCATGCTGATAAAATCCTGCACTGAGTGTCTTGTATCAGTCTGTGAGCGGCTGGTGTTTGTCTCTGAGGTGCAGTGTGTAAATGGCCCACGGCTCTGGTATATACATGACCCCGGGATACTTCCTCCGTAACACCTTGTCGTTCCACAGACAGGCCACCCAGACGCTCACGAACACGAGAGATAGCGAGAAACTGTAGAGCAGGAAGAGGCCGTTACCGTCAGGCAGAAAACCTTTGCGCTTCTGGTGCACGACTGTAGCCATCATAGCAAAAAAAGTGAAAATGAACGGGATGAAAATCTGTCCCTCTGTCACAAGATACCTGTGGAGTACAGATGCATTTTAGTTCCAGCTCGACTAAATCAAAATCATAAAAATATATGTTTTTGTGCTAACTTTCAAGAACTTAAAGACCAGATAACTTTCTATAAAGATTTGTTCATAACTCTGTTAGATGGGAGGGAAATATCTATAAATGTTTTTTTGTGCTGTCAAACGACAAAACAACCAAACAATATATATATATATATATATATATATATATATATTTAATAGTGTGGTTAAATGAATAATTGCGATTAAGTGCATCCAAAAATAAAAGTTTTTGTTTGTGTACATGTGCTATATTTATTATGTAAAATATTTACATGTTTATACATTTATATATTCAGATTCTTATATTTTATATTCTTATATTTTAAAATTATATTATATATAAGCAACCTTTTCTTCTTATCTGTGTGCGTGTACATGTGTGTATATATATATATATATATATATATATGCACACATACACACACATATACATTATAAATATACACACATAGTATATTATGTACCTTTATTTTGGATGCAATTAATCCTTTGACAGCGGTAATATTTAATATATAAACATCCTTTTTTTTCCGAAAAAAATATATGTATTAACTTATTCAATTTTTTTAACTGCATACACACATTTTCTAAACTTTTCTTTTCCCCCCCCAAAACTTACACAAATCCATATATTGCACACAAAAAATGCAAAACGTCTCACATCTCTTGCAAAGTAAAGCACTGCATTCAAAATATCACAAACACATCTCAAAACCAAACCCCTCTCCCATCATCTTAATTCCTGTTCCATAGAAATCTGTGTTTTATAAAAGTGGTTTTACAGATTTGGTTTGTGCCTCTTGTGTTTGAGTGTCAGGTTTTGTGTAAGCAGTGCCTGTAGTCATCAGATAACGAAAGGAAATGCCCGTGTCAGACGGTACACTAATGTAAACTCAACATTAACGCGTGACACTGGAGCTCAACACATGATACGGCTGCTGTTCTTTCTTTAAGGGCTGACTTTATAAATAATTCTGATCTGGGAAGGAGAGTTGAGTTTTGCTGAGGTGAATATTGAAGAGATTCTGGCTCCTGACGAGCGGGTCAAACACTGATGAACTGACCAGTAGTAAAGGCCACTAGGACCCAGCAGAAGCCAAGCGGAGATGGGCATCGTCTTCTCTGCTTTGACAATAGTGAAGCAGCCGGTGAAATACAGGAACAAGATGAGGAATAGAGGAACGTGCCTGAATAGAAATGAAACATATCGTGATTTTTAGACACCTTGTGCTGAAATACAACATTGTATACAATAGAATTTGTGATTTTAAATGAATTGGGTTAACTAGTCTGAGGTAAACGAGCACTGAAATGCTGAATGCTTACCACATGCAATGACCCAGACCTTCATCATAATACTGCAGCAGCTCAAACGAGTCAATCTGTCAGAGAACATAATTGAGATTATTATAATTCATTATTATTATTTTAAATGTTGTAATTTATACATTTTAATTTAATTAGTTAAAATTTTAGTTTTAGTATTTAGTCCTTTTCCTTATTTTGTATGTGTATATAACTTATTTTAATACATTAAGTTAAACTAAATTAAAATGAGAAATGGCAGCTAGCTCAAATAAAATGAGCACAATTATGCTTTTTATTTCAGTATTTATTAATATGTTTCCATTTTTGTTTTTTATTTAAAGTAACACACATTATTTGTATGGCTTTACGTTTAATATAATAACTCTAACAAACTATAATAAATGCTTGATATAAATATTACATGAAAAACCTAAAAGCAAAGTTAATGTACTAATACGACTTACACTAACATAAAAATGAAAGCTAAATAAAATATTTTAAATAAAAAACACTTAAAATGCAACAAAATATCATTTCCAAATTTGAAATTCAAAATCTTGGTAAAACCTTATTTTACGGATACACATGCATATTAACATATAATATATAACAACTAGCTATTCAGTAAGAATTCACTTATTAGTGTTACCTATTCTAAAGTGCTACCGAAATCCTATTAAACACCGTAGTATAAAAATATAAGCAGGGCTGATTTGTACCAGAGTTCGTGGTCTGAGGTTCTTCATGATGGGGTTTTCTCTGACGCTCAGGTGCAGCTGGTATCCGCTGAGCAGCAGCCGATGGTTGATGGACTCTCCCACCAGGTGTATGCTGGCACCCATCACAAACGTGATGATGCACAGGTAGACGGCGGAGCGAGGCAGTGTCTTCGGGCTTCGCTCTATGAGCTGCAAACAGAACATCTCAGGAGAACAACTGTCCCTAGCAATAATATGGTTAATGTCTTTTGTTGTGTAGTTTTATCATTCTTCATGTGTGTGTAAATTAACGCAGGTACAAACTCATTGTACATTGTTTAACTATGGTTTGAGAAATCTCTGCTCAATATTTCCTTAGAAGTAAAGGTCTGAGTTGCTCATTTCCAACAGGTCTGAGGTTCTAAATATCACCTCCTTCTGAACTTGCTTTGCTCTTTGCGCTTCATAATAAAACATCTCACATCGACAAATATATGACACTGACAGAGTGTCCAACCTTACAGAGAACAGCCGTGCCAAAAACAGCCATCCATCCTGGAAGAGTAATGCATCTTGGCCCAGCGAGGTGCAAAGGGGTGGGGTTTTGCGAAGGGGTGGAGCCTATAAACAGGCGTAACCCAAATTGCTTCATTATAATAAACTCACCTTGAGCAGCAGGAAGGGTGTTGTGAGGTTGTACAGCATGTGGAAATAGTCAGCGGCACTGGGTTTATTTAAAGGAAACCACTCCAAAGGGCAAAAGATCTAAAGAAAAAGCATCAAACATCACAGCTGAAATAAAACATTTGGTGCAAGAGAATTAATACAAGTGCTTTAATATAATTGTGAACTGTTCATTAATCAAATAATAGGCCTACAATTTATTTACAAGTTTTTTTATTTACTTTTATATTTTAATAAAGTCCTATTTTGACCACTTATAGTAATTGTTATTTTTTTGAGGACAACGATACTATACTATTACACAATACTAAAATATCTTCTTGCAAGTAAACTCTATACAGTAAAAATATTAATTATATTTAACAACTCGCCAAACATCCACCTTTTCTTGACAAAACACTGATAAATTGTGCTTTTTTCTTCAAATAATCACTGAAAAACTTTCCAATTCATCAACATTTCTTGGTTTCATTTACTATTGGTTAATGTGCTTAAATAGCTGAAGATACAAACAAACATTATTGTGTGTAAAATATTTATGTATTAAAAAAACTCAAAATATTATTATTATTATCTCAATTATATAAAAATATCATTGCCATGGAATGTTGTGAAATAATAATTATTTTTTTATTGCAAAGGTTTTGATTCTTTTCAGATCTTTATGTAATAAAACACTATGCAGTTAATTTCGATACCATGGCTAAAGGCCTGCCGAAGTCCAGCAGCCAGTTCTGGACGGTGAAATAACACCAGAGGTCCACGTGGAACTGAGCTTTCCTCAGACATGAGTCCGTCTCCCTCGAGCCATGTCTGTCAAGAGGACATGACATCAAAAGACAAACATAAAATGATAATGAGAAATATGCCTGAGGTCATTAAAGTCACACGTTTGGCTGGCGGCGGATGCTTTTAGCAGCGTCTATCAGATA
>JAUMHI010000074.1:1100867-1137486 GCA_032359435.1 Enteromius unitaeniatus
GAATATTTCCAACACCAATATCACCTCATTACTATAATAAATCATTCAGAAAGAAATATTCAGTGCAGTTTAAACATGGTCTGGTTATTAATAATGTGACTACTGATGAATCGGGAGTATATTTCTGTATGAACACACGAACACCTCCAAAACTCAGCAACAGCACCAGAATATACTTCAACGGTGAGTTCATTTACTTCGTTAGTGATGAAGGAGCATTAATGACTACTGCTTACATATATAGTTATTGACAACATTTTAAATTAGGAATGGATAATGTTTTGCAGCGATTGAAATGTTTATTGTGGCATTTTTCGACAATGTTATGCAACATTACATTGATTATTTCCATCAAGAGTTGCATTCTCTTTTTTGGCTGAGCTATATATAAGCAACGGGGGAGTTGAACCAATTCATAAAAGTAAATTATTTATCATGCTTACTGGCTTACAATTTCACTTGTTAAGCCTTGTTAAGGATATGTCTGGAATATGTGCATGGGTACATTTTCTAACATTAAAATATATTAAATGAAAAGTTATGCACTACAACAGTTAAAAACAATGTTGTCAAACACACAACATGCCAAAAACATCACTGCTATACTGATCCAATCTTGCATTTTATACCTTTATTTACCTTAATAAAATGCTTAACCATTTGCTTTTAATCAATATTATAATTATGTTCTGTGCTCTAAATCTGTAGTCAATGCATTATCAGCAATATTTTTGCAGTAACAGAATGTGGACACTTTTGTTACAGACCCAACACAACTAACTGGGTTAACTGAGTGTCACAATCATACAGTTTCTAAGAATACTCATCATCAGACAGATTGGCAGATTATAACAATCATCTTTGGACTGATGAATGGGCTTCTAGTTATCGTGGTGGTCGGTGAGATATATTCAGCTATCTATGAAATATTTATAATTTTCTCCTGTCAGTCAGCTGGAATTATTTCAATATTTAAAGAATTTTTTCATTAAGGCTTTTGGCTGTTTCGTTATTATTGTGGCATTTATGCGATATACATATGAATACTGAATTTGAAATACCAATTTTTAGGACTGGTAAAGGTTTTTGTTATTGGAAACAGAAGGTCTGCAGAACAGTCGGAACAACTCAACACTGATCTACAACAGATGCAAGTAACAGAACAACATCGGGACCAATTACATGTAAGAATAAATGAAACCATCATAACTAAAATGAATTCCTTTCTCGATAGAAATTGTGGACTCTTGCTGTTATGTACAATAAAATTCTATAATGCTTCATTTTGGTAAATTTTTTGGTTACTGTTGCTAATTATTGCTCTTTCAGTACGCTGAGGTGGATTTGTCCAAGCTGCGTAGAAATATTCGGCCAAGCCAAATCAACAGCACCTATGCTGCTCTACAGCTGCCAAAGTCATGAACACATGAGTATGACTGATTTTATACTTATTTTTACACCCTTTCGGGATGTTCAACTGGTATGGTTAACATTTTGTTCTGCTTTTTAAATACATTATCATACAATATAATTTATTTAACTGACATGGGAGTTATTGTTTTATATTTCCCTCTGTGTATGTCTGAAAGTATACTCTAATAATCTGTTGAGAATATTACGTGAAAAATATTACGTTCTATTAAGTAGACACCTTTTTTTTTTAATGAATTATTGTGTGAATGTTTGCACATACCAAAATGTGACCCTGGACTACAAAACCAGTCATAAAGTTAAATTTTACAAAACTGAGATGTATACATCATATTAAAAGCTCAATAAATAAGGTTTCTATTGATGCATGATTTGTTAGGATATGACAATATTTGGCCGAGATACATCTATTTGAAAATCTGGAATCGGAGGGTGCAAAAAATCACAATCCTGAGCAAATCACCCTTAAATTGATCTTATCAATGCATTTCACTAATCGAAAATGACATTTTGATATGTTTACAGTAGGAATTTTACAAAAAATCTTCATGGAAAATGATCTTTACTTAATTTCCTAATGATTTTTGGCATAAAAGATAAATCTATAATTTTGACCCATACAATGTATTTTTGGATATTGCTACAAATAAACCCCAGCGACTTAAGACTGGTTTTGTGGTCCAGGGTCACAAATGGTAGCACATTATTTTACAGTATGATTACTTTGCCGGTACATGCATGGTACAGTAATATCTTGTATTTACAGGCAAATGGGTGTAACACAAGTGTATTTTCCTGAAGTGTATGTACAGTACATGGTAACAAATAAGAAACACGGCTGTACTTAACAATCGTACATTCATGGTATTAGTTTGTACATACAGAAAAGTGTGGGTAAGAACGGTAATTTACTGTAATTATGTATTAACATGTAAATATGTAGTACTTAAGGACAAGTGGGTACAAACAGACACGTCCTTACAGTATCAATTTATGGTAACTAATAAGCACGTTATTGTACTTTCTTATGATATGTACATGGTAAATGCGTAACACCTACGGCAAAATGTCCCATTAAACAAGACACATACTGTGCTTGGTATATACGTGGTAAATATGTAGTACTTACAAACAAGTGTGTGCTAACACCAAAGTGCTCTCCACAACAGAGCTTACAAAGTTTAAAAAACTGGTAATATAAATAAAATGGCACACTTCTTATTACATTCATATTTCTATATACTTACTACGTACCCTCTACCATCAATTACTCAATAGTACCTCAGTCAATGTTTATACCATTCAACTTGAACACCGGTATTCTGTACATTAACTAATAGGTACATACACCAGTACTTAGTAAGTACATGGAAATAGGAGTGTAAAATAAAGTGCACCATTTTACATAAACATTACACAGGAATTACCAGTCAAACTTTGGAAGCATTGTTGCGGAGAGCAATTTAGAAGTAACAGGTGTACACAAGCGGCTGAAAATGGTCTTCTTTATATTAGGTAAGGTTAGGACTTACCAAGCATGTATCAGGTACAGTTTGTGTCTTGTTTGTTACCACAATGGCACATTTTTCCATAGGTGCTATACACTTACCGTCTATAAATCATTAGTATATCTAGTGACATGTCTTATTAGCTACCATATATGGATACTGTAAGGACGTGCCTGTTTGTACCCACTTGTCGGTAAGTACTATTTACAATACACATTAGTAAGTACAGTAAAATATCTGATAAGTTACTGTGCACGGGAAGTACCTTGCCAAAACTTGTCTGTATGTACAGACTAATTACCATGAATGTACAACCTTTAAGTACAGCCATGTTTCTTATTTGTTACCATCTACATACAACTTTTATTTTTACTCGTTGGTCTACTGCTCTTTCAAATAGCTGTCTTTAGCCTTATCTGGTGGAAACTTTTGTGAGCTGTTGTACATGTAAATATATCTATGAGAGTATGATTGGAGAGTATATTCATTATTTGTGTGATGACTGATTGGTTGCATTTTTCGAAGATGTTGGAATGAAAAGAGGTTGATTTTACACTGGGCTGTTTTTGTAAAACATTTTTAATATCTGTATAAATTGATCTGTATTTTAAAAAGTAAAAGAGAGTTGTTGTTGTTTTTTTTTTGCCTTTGTATTTTAACAAAATGAAAGTGTGAAAAAAACAGAAATCAGAAATCGAAAAAATGTGTTTGCAAATAAACGGCAGAAATATTTTCTACATGTAAGAGTGTGATCATTTAACTTTAAATGTACATATTTTGTACTTTTATATTGGCACGGCAGCCTTTAATATTTTATATTATTATATCTACATCAATTTTACAATTAGTATAATAATAAATAAACAATATATAATTATAAAATAACCATATTTAAAGCACGACAACTTATCCAAACCTGGCATTTATAACAAAATTATACTTAAGAACATGGTTCAGCCTTAAATATATCTATAATAAATATATATATTTTGTTTTTGAGTGTCATTCTTAATACTCTACTACAAAGTTGTTTAGTTGGTTATACATATGCAGTACTATGCAATTAGTTAAGTAAAATGTATAACATCATGCAGTGTTGTTTTTAATAACTACACTCATGTGAAGTGCTAAACCAAAAGCAGTGTTCCACTGGCTTTAGCACTTGACAACCAATGAGTCTCACCTTTGTCTCGAGTGGAGGTTTAACTGGCAAACGAGTGCAGAGTTCTTCCAACACCTTTGTGTTTATGAAGTTCTCACAGTTGTCTTAACCTCAAGTGGAAAGTATGTCTTTATTTGTTTACTAGACCCACACAATGGCCGAATAGCACTTGCCAAGTGTTCATGTGTAAACCACATTCACAACACCTGCACAGTTTGCAAAGGTTTTGTTGCTGTGATTGTTCAGCTGGCAAAGTCATTTCACACAAATCTAGAGTTCATTTTCAAATGAAATAAGTGATTAAAATAAGCTATTTTACACAAATGTCATACTAGAGGATTTTATTATTAGTTATAAACGAATTCTCTCACATTCCTGGTTCAAACAACATAAGAACAATACGCTACTATAGTATTTATTTGTTATTATGTTACAATATGTTACTGTTCCATAATCTAAGGGCCAAATTTTCATTGCAGAAACCAGAAAAGTAAAATTCAATCCAAATTATTATTATTATAGCATAACTTGTGCAATCTAAATATTATTTATATTTAATAAAAAATATAACCTTATTAAATGAACTATTATTTATAAGTTTTGATCAAGTAAAAAATAAATAAAATAACAACTTAAGGATATTATAATTAATGTAATTTGAGGGTCATGAAACTCATAAAGATTAAACAAGCTGTCACAAACAGCACCTCTGTGGCTCTCTCCAACCTTCGCCCGCACACTAGTTTCCACACAGACCCTTTTTCCGCATGTACCTGGGCTGATTTGCGCCAGGTGTTGGACATTAATGCCCCTTTATAAGGACCAATTCCACTTCACTTCAGTGCAAATCTTATCCCTCACATGGAGGTAATTCCAAGTGTTTATTCTTGAAGGCTGAAGAGATGGAGGGCGCTGAGGAGACTACGGTCTCCTCCTCACCCCAGTATGAGGCTTGAAGGTGGTGTCTCGCACTGCCGTTGATCTAAAAACAGAGCGGCAGCATAAATGAAAAGTAACCGCGCTGTTTTAAATGAGAAATCAAATGTTTCCACAGACGCTGCCAAAATAAATAAATGCCTTCAAGAAGGAGCCTGCCGTTTTTATCACGATTTCCATACTGAGGTGTCGGAATTGTGGCCATTGACGGCTAGTTTTCATCCCTCTGAATAAGTAAATAAGGATAAATTTTTTTTTTAAAAAACGGTTATAAGAGGTTGCTATGAGTTGAGTAGACGCTCGTTTGCGAGCTATCTCTCTCTCCTATTAGTATTACATCTAAAATGCTGGTGGGCAGGGGGTACTGAACAGCAGGTTAGGCTGGTGCGTGTCTGCACACCATGGGGGTGTTACAGTCGTACCAAGCCGACCTACTGAAAGAGCTGGATGAAAGAGCTGGATGAAAGAACTAAAGAGAACCGCTGATCTCTCATTACGTGCCACAAAGGCAGCAATGGTGGCAGCAGAGAGGCATCTTTTGCGGACTCTGTCAGACATGAGAAAGAGAGACAGAGTCTGCCTGATGGATGCCCCGCTTGCGCCTGAGGGTCTGTTCGGCGACGCCATAAACACGGTCGTCGAAAGACACCAGGGCAGGCGGCGGCATTTCAACGGTTCCTCCCTCGCCGTTTTCCAGCTCAAGTACCAGTCTGAGTACCAGTTTCTCGTACTAAAATTTCAGAGACACGCAGAAACCAAGTGTCGCCTCGAGAGCTCCTCCACAACATCAAGGCAATTGGTGGCACTCTGTAGCGGGGCCTTCAAAATCTCATATGAGGGTCATTTAACCAAGAGAAATGTGATGTGTCCCTCACTGGTTGGGGAGCGATCACGAGTGGTCGCTAAGCCCGAGGTCCTCATCAAAAGAAGAAACTGAAAGCCAAGAAGAGTGTTCTTTCTCCAGCTCAGAGAACCACTTATTTAGGTGTGGTGTGGGACTCGACCACGATGCGGGCTCCTATGACACCTGCTCGAGTAGTTTCGATCCTCATCGCAGATCTCGGTCGCCGCATAACGCTAGCGACGGATGCGTCCCTCACTGGTCATTGAGCGATCACTAGTGGTCGCTTAGCCCAAGGTCTGGGAGAAGTCGCCATCTTATTTGGCACATCAACTGTCTAGAAATTCTAGCAGCGTTTCAAAGACTTCATTACAGACGTAAGAGATCAACATGGGTTGGTGTGCACCGACAACACCTCTGTTGTCTCTTACATCAACCACCAAGGACGTCTGTGGTCGCGCCCCTTGTAAAAGCTGGCACACTAGACCCTTGTGTGGGCCCGGGACAGATCCCTCTCACTGAGAGCCATTGACATTCTTGGGCATCTAAATGTAGGAGCAGACAGGGGCCAAGGCCCAGGGAGTGGTTGCTCCACACTGAGGTGTTAGAGGATCTAGAGAGTTTATTAAGACCTCTTCGTGACACGAGAGCGCGCAATGTCCCCTTTGGTACTCTCTAGTCCATCCAGCTCCTGCGGGACTGGATGCCATGGTACAGAGGTGGCCGAGGCTCCCTCTGTATGCCTTTCCCCGATTGCTCTGCTCCCAGGAGTTATGGAGAGAGTGCGCCGGGATGCAGTCAGTCTACTGCTAGTAGCGCCATTCTGGCCAGGCCGAGTATGGTTCTCGGACCTGATATCCCTCCTAGATGGCTCTCCATGGGAGATACCGATCAGTAGGGACCTCGTCTCACAGGCAGAGGGCACCATAGTGCACCCTCGCCTGGAGTTGTGGCGGCTGAGAGTGTGACCTCTGAGGGGGCACAACTCTTAGCAGCAGGTCTCTCACCTGAGGTTGTTGAGACCATCCTCCAGTCCAGAGCTCCATCCACGAGGAAACTGTATGCCTTGAAGTGGAAACTTTTCACTTCTTGGTGTAGAGATCACCAGCAAGATCCAGTTAACTGCACGGTTGGTACAGTGCTGGATTTCTTGCAGAGTAGATTCTCTACTGGGGTCACCCACTCCACCTTGAAGGTTTACGTGGCGGCTATATCGGCCTTCCACTCCTCTCTTGCAGACACTGGGTAGAGAACCCCTGGTCATACATTTCCTCCGCGGTGCACTGCGGTTGAGACCTCCGGTACACTCCCGGGTGCCAACCTGGGACCTGGCTGTAGTGTTAGAGGCCCTCTGTGGGCCACCATTTGAGTCCACTTTTGCTTGCATTGTGTTCTCTGAGGAGAGTAGGTGACCTTCAGGCCTTCTCAGCGGTCAGCAGAAGCTAAGGAACGAGACGCTTGAAGGAACGAGACGCTGTGTCTCGAAACCGCACTTTCGGTATCCCATTCAAGGAGCTAGGGTTATATACATAACCTAGAGACGTTACTGTAGATGTCTTTATTAATTAATAAGCCAGTTCTCCTAAAGAGTCGCTCAAATTGCCATTTTTGGCTTTCATGAGTCTGAGTTCAGGTGTAAACCATGGGGCAGTCAATGAGAAGGAAATGGACCTAGTTTTTAATGGAGCCAGGGTGTTGAGAATATAATGGAGACCAGTATTATAGTGCAAAACATAATCTTAAAGCGTGGTTAGATTATTAGTGACCATTAATCATTATTGAGAATTAATCATTGACTGAAGAGAGTCCAAATTAATGTCCTTAATATATTGAAAACAGATTTGATGGGGATATTTATTGACAGAGAGAGAAAGTTTGAAATTAAATGAGAGAAGAAAATGGTCCGTTAAAGAAAGTTCTTCTGCTTCACAGTCAAAAGGACAAACACCAGAGCAACAGATTAAATCCAGGATGTGACCTTTAGAGTGAGTGGGGACTTTAGTGTGCTGCTGAAAGCCAGAGCTCTCATATAATATTAGGTGAAAGGCTGGAGAGATGTGACATGAGTGCAGCAAAGTCATTTAAAAATGTAGAATTAGATTTTGGAGGATGGTAAACAGTTGCTATAATTGTGGGAGTTGCACCAGATAGTTGGCACACTGAAAATTCAATTGAATCAAACACCTGAACCGACACCAGCGTGACTCTCCATTTCTCGCAGTGGATTATCGCGAGACCTCCTCCTCGCCCGCCAACATGCGGCTGTGCGATGTAAACATAGCCCGGAGGAGTAGCATCGTTGAGTTGGGAAAAGTCCTTAGGTTGTTGCCAGGTCTCCGTTAAATAGAAAAAGTCAAATTTATAGTCGATAATAAGATCCTGGATTAAAGATCCTTTGCTTGTCAGTGAGCGGATGTTGAGTAGGCCGAAGTTGACAGTGGCATTGCCGGACTTCACAACACTGCTCGTCAACCAAGTTAGGCTGGCGAGAACACTGTGGTCAACAGTCCGACTGGTGTTATGTGGAGGGCGACGAGAGGTGGACCAGATGGATTTTATCCTTGTTGAGTTGTCATGATGAAAACTCCGTTGGGACCCGCGATGGATGTATCTCCGGCGAGGCTGGTGAGCAATGTCCGGATGCAGGTGTAGCTCAGCAGGCAGAGTCGCATGCAGATGGAAACGCAACCGAAGAAGTGCCGCAGCTGTGTATTGGAGCAAACCTGTCGCAGGCTGGTATATGAGCAACAGGAGAGACCACACCAGTATTAGCCAGATACCGATCCTGCCAGTCCACATTGCTAGACGAGGATTCTGGTAGTCAGGGCGTCAAGATGAGCAGGTCCAGGCGAAGCTAGCCGAAGCAGGACAACAGTGAAACTCGGCAAGTGAACAGCCACACAAAGCCAATCAGGTATGCCCGTGATTTAAAAATTTGTTGAGGTATAAAACCAAAGTAAAAGTTCAAGCTTTTCTGAATCAGATCAGGTAGTCATAGGTGAGTAGCGGCAGCAATGCGCGCCAGCGTTCGCTCATCCGGAAAGATGAAGAACCTAAGTTTAGACCTTCAGCTTTTGATTATAATCTTGTAAATAATATTTCACTTTCTTGCACAAATGGATCGTTTCACTTCATAAGACCTTAATATATAATATAATATATAAAACTTGTGCTCTTTGATATTTCTACTCTTAGAAACAGATAGTGGTTGATGCTGTCTGTTTCTAAGGTAGATGGTAAAAATCCTGAGGGTGAGTAAATTAACAGCACATTTTCATTTCTGGATGAACTATCTCTGAAACACACGCCACAAGTCATTCTTGATAACAAAAGATGAGGATTTACAGAAGAACAGCGCTCATTATAACAACTACTGAGTTCAAGCTGTGCCAACTCAAATAAACCAGATAAACAGATTGCTTGCATTATGAAACAGGCAAAATAACAAGCTCTGGAAGCAGTCAAAGGATTAGTTGGCAACGGTAATGACACTGTGTTCAGTTTCAGATGAACCGAAAGTTCATATTTTGAGGCTGATTGGAAAATCTGTAAACATGATTAAGACAAAAGAAATGCACCTGATCGATATCCAAGTCTGAGAGGCGCAGGAGAGTGTGTGCATTTCTGGTCACAGCGAAGACGTTTAACGTGAAGAGAAGCTCAGATATGGGAAACATGCCAAGATTTTGGATCTGCAAGACAAATAGTTTCACGAGAAAAGTCCAAAGAAAACATTTATTTTGTTCAGATGCACAGCGAATGGGCTCTGATTCATTCTGGACAATATTTTGGAGAGATTGAGGAGAGATCTCACCTGATAGGAGAGATTGAAGGGCGGTCCGGACCCGACAGAGAGGCTCTGGCCAGGCTCAGGTTTGATCTCAAAACGGGACGGGCTAGAATCTCTGAAAGAGAATGAACGATTCAATATTAAATAGTCATTTATTAGCTTTGAGATATTTCTGGGTGAATTTCACAAAACCTGCCAAGAACATGTCTGTGTTATAGTTCATCTCAAAAATCTGAAGAAAAGAAAAGTTGTTGTTTTTTTTAGAAATGTTGTTTCAGTTATAGTTTTACAAAAATTAACTATATTAAGGCCAGTTTCCATTTTAATTTAAATCAAAGTTATATTTTACATTTTAGTAATTTTATTTCAGTTATATATATTCAGTATACTATATTCAGTGTGTATATATATATATATATATATATATCCACACACAAAACAAAAATACAAATAACTATAAGTTGAATAATATTGCTAAAATTAAAAAAATAAATTAACAAATATTTGTATGGTTTACAATTAACTATAATATCTAAGGTTAAAATATTTATTTTAGTATTTTTTCACATTAAAATTGTTAATAAAATAAAATAAAATAATAAAATAAAATAATATACACTTTAGTTTCTTTGTGAGTTTCACACTACTGTGTTACCTTGTGAAGAGAATATCAGCCTCGTATTTCAGATTATGATATATGTCATTGACATTGTCCTCTGGAGACATTTCTTCACCTTCACTGCAATAAAAACAACAAAATAATATTTAGCTTTCTAAAGCAGCATGTCTTTTTCTAAATGAATAATAATTCACATTCCTTTAATACATCATTAAAAAAATATCTTCATTGGTTCAAAGGTCACGACCTCACCTGGAGACCCTCAGAGTGATCTGGACGTAGTTCAAGAAGACAGATCTGCTGAACTCAAACTCCAGTCGAAAATACACCTGGATGAATGAAGCAAAACGTGAACGAACTTTCTGTGTTTCTCGCTGTCGTATAATTGGTGTGTACTGTGATTAATGCAATTGCTGCTGTGTATCAGATTTGAACAGAAGGCGCACTGAATTTCCAAAAAGCCCTGGAGACATGAGTGGAATTCAAGTGAAAGGAAGAGTCTGGTGCAACGCCAGACCAGAGGGACCAAGAAACACCAAATAACCACAGAGTACCTGTAAACTCTTAGTACGTGGAAAACGATCCATTTGGACAGGCGTAAACAAATATTATCATAGGAAGAGAATCAAGGGATTGTGCATGATGAGTTTTTCATTCTGTGGCTTCTTTTTAACAACATCGGGCTCTGTTTTGTCACAGAATGACTCCAACATTCTCTAAAACTGGAACATGTGACGTGTATTTTTCCAAGCAATCAGGCAGCAGCAATATTTTTATCAACTAAAATGTACCAATACATGTTCAGTGATCACGGTGCAAAAAAAATTATGCTCTTCATCTGTATTTCTTCGATGCAAATCAAGTCTAAAGATTCTTGTCTTATGAAGACACAAGAGGTCTTGTTTTCTGAGAAATGCATCACAAAATAATCCATTTATGATTAAATAAGAACAAAATATCTGTTAATGGGTTCATTCTTAGCAAAAGTTTTCATACCCCACTGACAGACTGACATCTCAATTAAAGGATGCTTAGATATTTATACTGTTTTTTGGAAATGATACATTTTGGGAAATGCTGCAATGGAAATAAAATGGCTTTTGGAAATGCATCAGTATTTTTGGGGATTTATCTCATAAATATCATGCCATATGCTGCATATAACAGTATATAACATTGCCATCTGATACCTTCACTAAACCATGCAACTGCTACTCGAATGATCGGTAATATTCAGACTAGTTAGTTGTGACAGGTCTGAGGCATCTCACCTGAGCAGAGGACCTCATGAATGGAGCGCTGACGTTACAGGTTCGGTAGAGGCTCATATCATCAGAGTTTGGACACTCGATCGCAACGTCTGAAGGTGCCTGGAATATAAACTAATTTTACATTTCAGCCCAATGCATTTCTGCTGAGAAAAGCCCACAAATGAAGACAATTCCAAGACATTATGGAGTAAATCACTGAATGGAAAAGGTGATTTTAGTAACAACATACTGACTTCAGACGTTTTATATGCATCAGTTTATCACTTGAACTGCACGTAAAGTCACTTTTCAATTAGGTTCATTAATCTGTATGAGGAAGACATTCATAAAAACCTTCAAATGTTAAGGAATTTAAATAAGTTTTATTTTTAAACTGTTGATACATGTAAAAATGCCTAAATTCCCATTGGCTGTTTTTTTTTAGTGTCTTGAGCTATTTGTCATTGACAAATAAATATATTTAAATATTTATTTATTTTTTTTGGTCAACCTTTAAGGTTTTATAATGAATTTAATTTTGATCAAATATTTTAAAACGGAGCACTTTTAGCTCTCAGTCTCTTTAACAGCAACCCTTCCATCTCACGTCTGGATTCCTTGTGTAATGCTCTAAACTCTCATAAAAACAGGTGAAACCTGGTCTGAGAAAACACACCTTCACCACCAGACTGGAGAACTGGAGGTTTGGAGAATGGTTGATGTGCAGGACCGTGCCATATGCGTTTTCTCCTTGGTTCTCTAAACGTGCCTCCAGCAGAACTTTCCTCCGGCTGGCCTCCACCAGACGCTCTCCACTCATCCTCTGATGGACACATGGCGGCCACGAGGAGCGCTCGTGCCGCCCGCAGAACTGCCTGAAAGAAAGGGTAATTTTCATTTTCTCAGACCTTTAAGGACTGAGGTGTTTGAATGTGTGAGGAAGAGCTGAAGTATGTGTTTCAGGACAAACCTGCGATCTAACAGGTCAGAGCTGCTCTGCAGGATGAGGTTGGGAATGCACTGGTCATCATTATCACAGCCGTTCCAGAACGGCAGCTGGAGAGAAAGAAATGTTATTTAGAAGGATGTAAGACACAAGTATTGTCAGTGTGTGTGTGTGTTTGTCTGTGTGTCTGACCTCTGATTGTAGGCTGGTGGGCCACCCATCGTCCAGCACCGGCCCTTCATCTGTGTTCTGCAGCCCTACACCTACTCTGAAGATCAGGGGTCGTGTGTAATCTGTCACCTCCTGCGTGAACAAACAGCAAGATTCCAAGCACTGCAAAGATGATTTACTTTAAATTTTAATGTTATTCCAATTCCAAGATATTTACAAAAATATAAAAATAATGCCAAAATATCTAAGCTTAAAACCACACTTGGGGATATTTTTCTGGTTTAAAGCATATAATAAATGCATTTCCTTTTCTGAAAGACTTTATATTTTAAGTACGTAAACGTATCTTTTAATTGTAAACTCAATTAAACTCAATCTTTTAACTTGTAAACCTCAGTGAAGATGCTGAAAGGGTTAAAAGGGGCTCCAGTGTGAATACATGTACAGAAAGCGGCTCACATGAACATGGAAGTAGATTTTCTGGCAGTAATCTGAGTCTGGCCGCAGGGTGACGTCTCTGGGCTGCGGCTCGTCAGTGCTGTCCAGCACAGCTCTGGGGAAATAGCCATTCTCCTCGAAACCAAAGCTGTACCTCAGTGCTGAACACAAAAAACATCTCAGGGTCAATAATGAGCATAAATCTCTATTTAATCCAAAAATGGATAACATTGTAAGAGCCAATGCGCTTCATAATGCACCTTACATTCTTAAAAATAAAGCTTCCAAGGATTTGTTTTTCACAGCAGTGTCATAGAAGAACTTTTCAGTGACCTGTTCCTAAAAAAACATTGTTTTTTTCTCTTGGTGTTGAAGATGAAAAATGTTCCTTTTAAGGAACTGGAACTGCATCTGAAAACGCTATGGGAACGCTTCCAGCGTGACCGCTGTGTAAACCGTCAAACAGAGTGCTGAGACGGGTGACGTCATCGACCAGGAAGTATAAGAGCACATGCGAAGCCTCATTCGTTCACCAGGCGCTCTCTGTGTGACTGTCATTGTGAATTCAGACTCTAGCTAGTTTAAAAATTAAAAGAAAGCATGTCTAAAAGGGGTTTTGTAAAGTGTTTTCCACCCTGTGGCCGTTACCTCACGCCTAGAGACACCCACAGTCTTTTGTCTTTGGTAAGACTCGGCTCGGTACGCCTCGGTTTGCGCTTCCACTGCAGTTTAATACCGCTTTAGAGTGGGCGGGATTATTCACGTGTCGCTATAGTTGTGCCGCCTTTACTGGCGTGACATCCTCGTAAACGCGCCACAAACAAACACACAACAATGGAGTATTTTTCATTCTGTGTCGCCCATCAAGCTCTCGCTGGATCCGCTCCTCGGCAAGCAACAAGACGAATGTCTGTAACTTACTTCCTTAATAGACCACGAAACAGCCATTTTTGGTTGATACAAAGGTGCGTTTCTTCAAACAAAACAGTTGCGTCTGATCTTTCGCTGGCTGTGCTGATTTAAATCTAGCACGTCTGTTGTGTCTCATGTGGCAAGTTCAGTGAAGCAGTAATGACGATTTTCTCCGGCTAATCAGTGACCAGCAGAGTTTACACGTCACGTTTTGGTAACGGTACGGCTCGCTTGGAACCTCGACTGAGGTGGTACTAAAAAAAGGACCAGGTACCAGGTACTGTTCCCAGTGGAAAAAACCCCAAAAGTGAGCTGTACTGAACCGTACCGCACCGTACTATGCAGTGGAAAAGCGCCATTTGTGTTGTGTGTTTGGGCGGAGAGCATGCGGCAGCCGCTCTCGAGGGAGGGGACTGCCCGCATTGTATGCAGCTTTCGCTGGCCACCCTGCGCTCACGGAGGGGGACTTTGTGAGTGTGCCCCGTGGTGCTGGCATCTTCATTCATGGGGCTCACAAATCGATCTACTGGAGGGAATGGAGACGGGTGATGCCCTTTCTCCTTCCCGGCCAGGCAGATCGAGACACATCTCTCCGGGGGTTTGAAGCGCTGCTGATACCGGCTTCTTCTCCCCAGAGAGATCGTCTCATATCTCATTCATCTTCCTCCGAGGAGGTTGATGTAGTAAGTGTACAAAGCAGCCAGCCATTTCAGTACCCCACTGAAAGAGCCCTCTCTCCCCTCTAAGCCGCTCCGTGTCACGTCAGTGCTGGTGTTGCAGGCTTATCAAGCGGATTTGCTTAGAGACTTAAGTCAGCGTGATCAGATAGATCCTGAAGACGTGATTGAGCTCGGAAAAACGGCAGATCTAGCTTTACGAGTGATGAAAGAAACGGCTTGTGCAGTGGGGCGATCTATGGGGGCAATGATAGCGGCTGAGAGACATCTGTGGCTATCATTGTCAGACGTAAAGGCGCAAGACAGAGTGTGCTTTTTAGATGCTCCGGTGTCAGCTTCTGGGCTTCGTGGCAGTGTGGTGGATACTGTAGTCGAAAGGCATCAGGAGACACGCAAACAATCTACGGCGTTGCAAAGTGAGCTCCTGGGCCGTAAATTCACGCTGAGGGCCGGGCAGCCTACGACTAGTTCTGCTGCCCACAGGGTGAATCCCGTGCACTCCCGCGAGACCAGGGTGCTGGGGACAGGTGCAATGTGACAGTGTCTGTTAGACATAAACCTAAGCAGGATCTCAGAGAGGTTATGGCTAAGAAATCTCTGAAAAGGTCCTGATATCATGCACTTTAAGCTCTCAGAGAGCAAGCCCCTGGGAAGACGGGCGGGTTTTGCCGCAAATCACGGCTCCCGCCAATCTTCTCTGCTCTCATCCTCTGAGATGCGTCACCAGCTTCAGCTCTGCTCACCGGAGACCAGTCCCGAGAATTCACAAACCCAGTCCAAATTCTGATCTGAATCAAATCATTTGTGAACCGTGCTCCGAAGTCCCGATCAGAATCAAAAGATTCACAAACCCGCTCCAAATTCTGATCTGAATCAAACGATTCACGATACATGCTTTGTAATCCTGATCTACAACAAAAGATTTGTGACACGTAGCCTGTGATATCCTACTGGAGCTCTTCTAAACAGGGAATAATTTGTGATGCCATGTTTGAACTGATTCGTTTTGAAAAGCTCAATTTCACCCATGACTACGTGATTTTTTAAATTATTAAATAAATGTCTCTTTTGAATAGTTTTTTGCTAGTTAACCGCTTAAACCGACTGATCGAAGTCACAAGTGTGAATTTAAATCAATCAAAGTGGTTCCAGTGCTAATAACTCACTCAATTGAATCGGTTTGTCTGTTCTTTCACTATTTTTATACTACAGTCAGTACTATTACTGTCTCTGCTTGCTATATTTACTGTACTTTAAATAAATTGACCGCCGCAGTGCAGTTGGTGACAGCTCAATGTCATCTCATTCCATGAAAATATTAATTAAATTTGGGTACAAACCCAAATGTAATCCATATTAGGCCAAATATTTTTCATCGACGTTCTGCTCAGCATCTCCTTTTGTGTTCTGCTGAAGACATCGGAAAAGCAAGTGACAGACTTTAAATTTTTTGAGAAACCAGACTACAACTAGCCAGCGTTTGATAAAAGGTGAATGCTATCTGTCTGTTTGTGACTCTCAGACGCGTTTAAGTTGTGTCCTTATCTGATAAGTTCCAGATGGGAAATGTCGGGGATGCCTGACACAGTTTTATGAAGGTTTCCAAGGACTCCTCTCGTCTCTAAATGCTGGGATTAAAGTGTTTGGCCGGAGGTTTTATGCATTAGGAAAAACTGTTCTAATATAAGGAGTGACCTTTTTGAGCAAACATCTGAAAGACATTACTCACAGGCACAGGATGCTGGAAAATACAACAAATGTGCATTTATCATTCAGCCGTCTGATTGGTCAGTCGTTTTCAGGTTCATAGAGTCCAATGACATACCGACAGTTTTTGGATCCGTCATCGGTGTCCGCTGAGTGACGTTCAGACAAACGGTGGCCAACATACACGACACCTCTCGACCTCCTCGGATGCAGTCTTTATTAAAAACGCTGATTTTCGAAGGCTCAAAATGAATGCTGATCCCCACGCGGACGACGCTGCGAGACCTGTTCAAAAACACATCAGGAGATTTCAGTTATAAATACTTTTCATTTCTTCCAAAATCTCAGAGAAATACAAGCCGATAGAGATGAAACAATGGTAACATACTGTAAGATACAGATCTTTTGATCTTGTGAGCAAGAGACTTTTATTTATAAATATTCTATTTATTTATCTCCATTTAATCTTACTGCTGTCTATGAGAAACAATTGCGATACAGCATCAAAGAGACTTCATTTGGGATGTTTATTCATTATTATTATTATTATGATAAAATGAAAAAATAAAAAAAGATATTTCAGATAGTTGCCATAGCAACATCTAATTTTCATTTAATTTAACTTGATGTAATAACATAACAACTGATAAAACAATTAATTAAATCTATATAAAAAAATACAAATAATAAAAACAAAATGACTAAAATTTTAACAACAATTACATTTAAAATGGAAAATATGTAAAGCTAAATCAAAATCTTAATAAAAACTATAATTAGTATATTTATAAATGATGCTAAAATAAAACTGTCCACTTGAATATTTGCGGAATTATATTGAATTATAATACTTTGTACAGTATTTTATATATTTTAATTTTCACAAGTGATTATGGCTCAAGCCACTAGTGTTATTTTATTATATCTAAGATTCAGTTATATTTTTAAATTATGTTTTCTTTTTAATTTTAGTTCAAGTTTAAGTAATGTAGTTGTGTCTAGATCTTACTTTTTATTTTTAATTTTATTATTTTTTTGTTTTATTTTTGTTCATATATTTGTTTTATAATAATATATATTATTATATCTTGAGCTAGTTGCCAAAGCAAACAATTTTTCACTTTTTTCTTTTTTTTCACTTTAACTTGATACTAACATTTTACAAAAATACTAAATTATTTCATTTAGATTGTAAAAAATATAATAGTATATATGGTAATTATTTAAAATGTAATTTATAGTAATGAATATATAATAGTTTTTAAATGGTTTTAGTTTTAGTTAACTATAATGACCCTTTAAGACACGGCTCTGGAAACAGATGCTAGGTTAAGTTATTGGAGTGTGTAAGCTCACCAAAGCAGAACTGCAGCACCCAAAGCACCCACGGACAGATCGATGAGCTCATCTCCATTCACATCTATCATCCCATGAACGCTGCGGCCGAAATAACGCAGACCCGGAGAGATGTCACCAGCCGCTATTCTCTGAGATGAGTGAAAATTAAAAAATAAGGTGCAAAAGGTCATGCAGTTTTTTATATTCTGCATTTTGTCTTGATTCGAATGCCGTTTAATCATGTTTGTTAAATATCAGTGCCTCCTAGTTAAGTCTTACCTGCTTGTGTTTGGGCTGGATGCTGTTCTGTTGGCCGTAGAAGAGATAGATGGCTCCCTTGTGATTGTCCTCCAGTGGTGCACCCACCAGCAGCTCACTGAAGCCATCACCATTCAAGTCCGGAAGAGTGGACATAGCCGCGCCGAACCGAGAATCATGGGTCTTTTCTGATGGTCCAAGAGTCCCATCTGGTATAAAAGAGCCCTGCGGAATAAACAGAGAAGGAAAGACAGGAAAATATTCATTACAATGGCTGTGTTTAGAATCGAATACTACTAACTTTAAACATGCAACAATGTAGTAGCTTGACCTCATGGCATCGAAAACAATCTCAGACGTTTGTTTGGGGTTTATATTTTTAAAAATCATCAGTTGATCCAATATAATCAATGATGTGTCTATAATATAATATAAACAGTGCAGTCAAGTGATTAATTGTAATTTTTTGTTTATATAAAATACCTGTGCACTGTGTATGTTTATTATGTATCTATAAAGACACAAAGACACAGTACATGTTTAGAAAATATTTGCATATATTATATATATCAACATATACATGCATGTGTGCATTTATATACTTGCTTATTAGCTTCCATATTACAGGAATATTAACCATTTAATAGTGCTAATTAAGCACATATTAATATACTAATTACGTAGTTAATAGTTAACAAGTGTTACCTTTGTGTTAAAGGAAAGGGAAAAATAAGGGAAAAAATAAAAATAATATACATAGTAAACAAACATATATTGTGGATGTGATTAATCATTGCCCAGCACTAATATATATATATATATATATATAATTGTACCCTACTTCAAAGTATTCTTTGAGAAATGTTATAGTTTGTTGTCACCTGTAAGCTGATGGTGTAGATGTACACTCGGCCTTTCTCCCAGCCTTTGTAGAAGTACATGGGAGCTCCGACGAGTAAAAGATCCGTCAATCCATCGCCATCCAGATCAATCGGTGCCAGCTCACTTCCATAATACGATCCAATCTACACCAAAACACACTCTGTGAGCATTTGACATGCACATGCTTTACACCACGTATATTTATTTTTCCCTACGATATATATCAGTCAACAAAAACAATGAATTTTACTGTCAGATGGACAAATAAACAGACAACACTTTATTTTGGTAGTCCACAGACAGTAAGTAACTACATGTGAACTAGCAGTCATTAGAGTATTTGTCTGCTTAATATCTTCTAACACTTTATAACTCAACTTATTCTGCTAACCCTAAACCTACTGTACTCTAACAGTCAAGACATGTACTGTAGTTACAAATAAATGAGAATCAATTAGAATCAAAGACTATCAAATAAGGTTTCACCAATAAACATTTACTGGAACTTTCATTTAACATTTTAAATTTAATCTAGCCTGTGCTTCTCTTGCATCGGTGATGAAAGGCACATTTCAACCCTGAAAGTTCCTGCCGGCTTCACAAACACCAGAAAACAAGAGAAACACTTTATCACATTCCCGTCTAAGTGCTTTCCTGAGGGCTCACACACACACGGTCTGGTGCATAACAGGTTGATGGCTAAATGAATGTTGTGGTCGGCGACCAGCAGCGTTTGAAACAGTAAGCATTTATTGTGTGCATTCACTGCAGGCCATGCGTGCGCACACACACGTGCAGATGAGATGCACATGGGCTGCAGAGACGTCTGCCCATCTGGAGAGGGTGACTTGAGTCTAGACCTTCACACGCTGTCTCCTGTCCACACACATGGTCTGCATTAATCTACCGATGTGCCTCCCCAATCAAGCACGCCACCGTTTGAGAGAGAGAAGGTATGATGGAAAAGTGCAGACAGATGGATTTAAGGAAGCGGTCAGGATAAACAACACTACAACACCAAACTTCACATGCACTATTTCACACAGATTAGTCTATTATTTAGAGATTATTGACTAGACAAATTCCATGGCACAATCTGTGAAAAGCAGGCAGTAAGTGGAAAGTTGGTTAAAAGAGGCGATTGTGGACATTTAGTTCTGATAATGGCAGGAGTAATTCATCAAAAGATTGAGAAGAACATTATAAGGCTATTTTTGCTCTCGTGGGCTTTTTAATTCTTGCGATTGGAATGTGTTTCTGTGGGTCATTGCCAAGGTATAGGTGCATTACATAGGTGTAGAAATTCTTAAATGTATTAGCATGGCTTTAAATCTTACATGAAATGTGATGATGGATATCTGTAAATATCTACCAGTAGTTTGTATGCCACAAAATCTTGGGAGGTATAGAACAAGAATCATTAGATGACACACGTCCTCTTCCAGGCAGATTCATAACATTGATTAGAAATTCTTAATTATTTCCCTGATGGTGGAAATGATCATTTTCACTGCTCTAGCTCCTTTCTTAAAGCCAATTCACTAAATGGTGAAGCTCAATTATCTTTTGCTGCACATCATAAATATATTATTTGGTTTTTCTCATAGTGTTGATGATTAAGGGGATTTTGGGCTTTGTTTTTCCTCCTATATATATTTCTGTGAAACAGGAAGACAGGGCTGGATATTTTCATGTTCATAATCACCCTGGAGTGCTAAAAATTATATGAATAGGAAAATGCTATAGAAAAAGATATTTTACTCATAAAAAAATTCTAGGGGTGCAAATAATTATGATCAACAAGTATTATTTCATCACAAGAATTTCTCCACATTTTCAATTGTTTACTTCAATGGTAGATTAGAATTGTGTGACTTTTTTAAATGAAAGATCAAAAGGAGAAACAAAGCAGATTTATTTTCACAGCCACCTTTGCTCAGAATTACCAAGAGTGCCAATATTAGTGGAGGGCACTGTATATATTTATTAATCACTTTATGTTTACCTTATTTTTCATCTTATGTCATTTTGCCTTTCAAGTAAATCTATCTTGATCTTTGTACTGGACAATGACTAAATTACTGAGGATCACTTTGTCAATTGATCTGTGAGTGTATCTCTCAAGTATGCACAC
Organism: Enteromius unitaeniatus; assembly: GCA_032359435.1. Classification (NCBI taxonomy): domain Eukaryota; kingdom Metazoa; phylum Chordata; class Actinopteri; order Cypriniformes; family Cyprinidae; genus Enteromius; species Enteromius unitaeniatus. The sequence continues at coordinate 1,121,868 of JAUMHI010000074.1, forward strand.
TAGAAATCTTGGCAACAAGCAGTTGGTTACAATTTGCTAAAATTACATACAAAGCAAAAAATGACTATGGTACTGCCATTCATTTTTACTGACCCCCAATTTCTTTTACATTTGTAAGTTTATATGATAAAACAGATATTTAATGTTAAGTATCTTTGCCAAATATATATATATATATATATATGTATTTAAGTTATAAGCATCATTCTTGAGCCCTGCCATGTGGTATTGGTATTGGTGGAAGTACACCACGTACATCATGTGTTTAAAGCTCGGCAGAGTAGTGTGTACTTCACCTGGTGTCCGTAGAGTGAGTATAGTATGGTGAGGTTGCCACTGTTGGTCAGCGTGAAGATGACGACTTTCCCTGTGTGGTTGAATCGAGGAGCTCCAGCAACGTACAGCTGACCGTGCTGAGCTGAGACAACTGATGACACCATGTACCCTATAGACAAGTTCATGATACACACTGTAAATATGAGAAATATTGCCTACTGGCTTGGAAAAAATACATGATTCAAAAAGCATTACTAAAAATATTTTGAGACTAAGTATGCAACTCGCATGTATTTTCTACCAAATGTGGTGTTGGTTTAGCCATACTTCCTTTGACGCTAAATTAATTTCGCGAGCAAAGTTGGAGCATTTCTGTTCCCAAAAAAGTGGGAGCCAATGAGAAACGAGAAGCGAAATGTATGTCTTTATTCACTCTGCATGTTCCTTTCCGTGCATAATGATTCCTTCCTTTTAAGCTCGGCTGGTTATTTTTGATTGCAGTGCATGCAAGTGTCCGATCGGGTGCTAGCCATTTTAATTTGGTTAGCTTGCATAAATTAAACATTCTTAACTATTTGTGTTATCTTCAACACAGGAAAGTCAATCATTTTTGAATACGAGGGTATTCAAGAGTATATATTATTTTTTTTCAGTCAATGGAATCATATCCTCGTTTGGTACTAACTAAAAAGGTTTCTTACCCAAATATGCTCCATGGTTCTTCAGCTCCTCTGGAAACTCTTTCATGTACGAGGACTTGGGTGGGATGACTTTACCATGACGGGTCTCTTTCAGAACAGCTCCGTTCCAGTCATACGCCCCAACGGCACCAACCAGAATCCCATCCTTAAAGAGAATGGTTTGCGTATTCAGTTGTTTATTGTATTGCAGTTTTATGAAAGGGAAATGCATGAACAGTTAAAAGTGGAAGAGAATAAAACACAGAGATCTGGGTTGATGTACCTGCAGGGAGAGCTCAGTGAGTGTTATAGAGTGAGCACTAATGGCCTGGCAGTGACTCAGTGCGGTATAGAGAATGCAAACAGAGAGTTTTGCCAAACCTCTTCCGTACCGATTATAGAGTTCCTGCCAAAACTCTGCACTGCATTAACATCTGGGACCTTAGTATTCAAATCTATAAGGAACTGCTCATTCCCAACCAATACCAGCATTACACTCAAATATGTTTAGTCATACTGTAGTCCTAGTCGAGTTCTGACTGAATGTCCAATACTAACTAACTAAATGAATGACCCATGCACAAAATCAACGGCCCAATGCTAAGTTGTGTTTTATTTGTATTGTGTTATTTTAGTATAATTTACTTAATGTTACAGTATTTATTAATATTTTATATTAGCTTTAATATTTCTATGTTTTCATTTAATTTGTAAATTGTAGCTTTAATTTGAATATTTTCAGTATTAAATTTTCATATTTAGAATTTTAACTTTTATGGTTATTTGTCTATTTTATTATATATTTTTTTTATATTTCTATTTAGCTTACATTTTTTATTTAAGTATTAGGTGTAGTAATTTTAGCACTTGAAGTGATGTTTCTCTAAATGAGTTTCGACAGGAGTGCGCATGAAATCGCATTGTCCAATCCTCTCCCCATCTCACCAGCCAATCAGATCCATCCTTCCCACTATAAATAGACCCATCTCCTGCCCTTCTGCATCTGGTCTTTCTTTGCATCCCTCCTCTGCCCCTTCTCCACCCGTTCTTGCGCATTCCTTACGGGAGGACTTTTCTAGCATGTAACAAAACGTGAAATCCTTATGAAGTAATATTAACCACAGAAAACCACTGATCTAAAAATGTATTAGATATTTCAGAGATAAATTCTGACTTGAAAATGCCAGTTCTCTCCTGCTATTTGGACTATAAACTAAACAGTTCTGTAGTGACAATTGGATCAGTAAACACCACTAATAATATAATAATATATTACACAAACCATATTCTCCAAGAGAAAGACTCAATCAATTTGCAGTTTAATATACAGGAGAGATGGCCATGTCAGGGATCTAGACCACCCTTTGTGACAGAAAAGTCTCCGGCTTTTTTGACACATGTGAGCGAGAGCAGAAGTCATCTGTGAGTCTGACTGAAGGCCTAAAGCTTGCTGCGTTCACTGCCAAAGTTTTCCTCATGCAATGTCGACGTGGACACTTTGACAGTGTTCCATGGCACATTTTCACAATAAACTCTCTGCAATACTCTCTGTGCGTTGTTCCATTCGGTTTTTATTAGCAGTGCTTGCAAACGCAAACCCCTTAACAAGCCCTTAATCTGTAGAACTAAACTTCAGTATGCAACTCTTGTGCTAAAGAAAGAAAGAAATATCGTCGCAAATGGTGTGGATTATTGAGGGAAACACTAACAACCACCCAAAACACCAACCATCTAGAAATGGGGTAATGGAGTTTCTTTGTTGGAGGCCTGAGGTCTTCGGGGTCTCAGATGACACTGCATCACTCAGTGGTGGCCTAATAGATAGAGAGTTGGACCTGTAACCCGAAGGTTGTGGGTTCGAGTCCTAGGTCCAGCAGGGATTGTAGGTGGTGGACGTGAATATCCAGTGCTCTTTCCACCTTCAATTCCATAACTGAGGTGAGACCCTTGAGCAAGGCACTACTCCCTGGGCGGTGCAGCAGTGTATGTAGTTGTTCACTTCTCACTGCTGTGTGTGTGCACTTGGATGGGTTAAACGCACAGCACGAATTCCTAGTATGGGAAACCATACCTGGCCACATGTCTTGCCCTTTCTTTTTCCTCATTGCCATGATTCTGCCATTGACATTAATATATGGGCTCAGGAATACTTACAGAAACCACTGTCGGTAAACACAATCTGCCGAGTGATCTGCAGATGACAACTAAATCTATCATGATAAAAAGGAAGCCATATGTGAACATAGTCCAGAAGCACCGTTGTGTCCTGTAGTTATGCTAAATTGCTAAATTGCTAAACCCCATACTGCAGCTATTAAAACAGCATGGAAAATATGTCAAAACGACCACAAACGCAGCAGCTGAAAACCTTTAGAATGGGACTAAACTCCAACACCAAAACTCCAGAAACTCAACCTCCATGCCAAGACATCTTCAGACTGTTTTGAAAAGAAGAGGAGATGCTACATCGTGATGAACATGCCACTGTCCCAACAATTTTAAGACTTTTAAAAGGCATCAAATTTGAAATGAGCTAATTTTATGCATAAAACTTTCTCTGTTTAAACATTTGTTATGTTCTCTTGTTAATATTATATTGGCTCATGTGATTTGAAAATCAAAATCTTTTAGTTTGTATTTTTATTCAAATGTAAAAAATGTGAAGCATTTATGGAATATATAATACATATTTAGATGTATTCATAAGAACCTATAAATAAGTATGGCAAAGCCAGAATGTGTTGCAGATTTAGAGCTGCATATGATGTGAGGTAAATGTTAATTCTAAATTAACTCAATATTTCTGTTGTCTTTGGATTTTAATGCTTGCTGAAATACCACATTGTCAAACTCAATTGGAATCAATAGTAATTGCTATTTGTAGGACACACTAGGCCTTTCGAGTGATCCAAATCAGTCACTTATAAGATTTCATTTAATTTTCGTTTTTGATTCAACTCAGTTTCATGCATTTCACCAATACAGACATTTGACAGCAAGTTTTGGAACCAAGTGTATGAGTTTTTCTATGCCTGGCAGCTCTTTAGACCTTTACGAAACAAAGCAGTGAAATCTAGTGTGCCATGTCCATGTCAGTGGCCCAAGCCAATAAACCAACTTCCAAACGTTTTATTTCCATCTGATTAGGTTTTATTTACTGCAGTCTTGATGGACGCCGAACTCTTTTCCTTATAAAACTAAGCAAAACAAAGTCATTCCTCTAAAAACATTTGCAGCCACAAGCAAATAAGGCCTTTACAAATGCAAAAGTCACATGTACAAGTGTGCACATAAAACACAAGGGCACGTGTGTGAGAGTGTTTGTATGAGGGCTCCTCGCTCGAGGAGCCTAATTCAACAAAACCATATGTGTTCTCTGGACCTCGTTCCTTTAGGGAAGTCAAGAATGAAAAAAAAAGAAAAAATACTTTCCGAGACGTTATCTCCCATCTCGAATTGCCACTGTCAAGAGCGGTTCCTGGAATCCAACAGTGAAAGTTATTAAAAAAAAAGTTATTTTTCTTTGGGTAAGTTGTCTTTTATCTAACACAAAAGGAGCCCCAGACCTTCAAACCCCTCTCCTGCGTGGGATTTCTCAAACTGAGAGGGAAGGCGTGAAAAATAGTCTTGCCTCAGAAGACGGTCTAAACTGTTTTCATGCCGCTCACAGCATGTAGAAAGGCTTAAACATAAACAAGCCTTATTTTAATTGAAAGAGTGGCGTTTCATGCTTCTGTCGGCCCTAAAAGGACATGCCTCAGGTTTGTTTTCCCATGGGCACTGAGCGGTAAACGAATAATTCTTTCAGTGACTCTTTATTTTGACTGATTTCGTAGTTTCTGCTCCAGGCTAATGGAAGAGCATCAAACTCAATCACAGAGTGCAAAGAGCAAAATAACAGCATTTCATGCACCTCGCTGAAAACTTAATATAATTCTCCGCACATTAGCACTGTTGTCAATATTTATATTTCTTCTGTTTGGAATGGATGGAGATGCACTCACCTCTACAATGTGTGAGGAGAATCCAGCTTGAGACATCTGCAGACCAAAGGCCGTACCGTTCTGGTTGGTGCCTGCAGAAAAGTGAAAAAAAAATACTAGGAAAAGTAGACTTTGGTGGTAACTGGTGCTAATGTGCAAATGCTATGCAGTTGCTAGGGTGTTCTAAATGGTTTTTAAGTTGCAATGTGGTTGCTACGGTATTCTGAGTGGTCTTCCCTGTTAAAAAATAAAATGCTGGTTTGAGCAGGTTGACCCATCTCAAACCAGCATCCCAGCTACCTAACTAGCATATGCTATTTTCTCAACAGGTCTAGTTGAGGGATTTTTAGCACTTTCCTATTTGGTTGCTTAGGTGTTGAGTTGTTGATTTCATCACTATGCGGTTGCTAAGTGGTTTCTAAGGCCTTCCTGGGGTGCTTTTCCAAAAAGCAACCATGGTCGCAAGTTCCGTCGTTACCAATAGAGTTCAAAGGAACTAACGATCATAGTTAGCTAACAATGCTTTTGGAAAACGTACCCCAGGTTGTTTTATGTTGCTATGCCGTGGCTAAGGTGTTCTGAGTGGGTTGTTTGTTGCTATGCGGTTGTTAAGGTGTTCCAGATGGTTCTTATGTTGCTATGCGGTTGTTAAGGTGTTCCAGATGGTTCTTATGTTGCTATGCGGTTGCTGGTGTGTTCTAAATTGTTCTTTAGCTTTTTTGCTGTGTGGGATATGGTTTAAATACAAGATTGGGATTATGAACATGAGTTCTACCCTCCAAGCTGAAGATCTTCTCTCCCAGAGCATCAACGATATCCTTGAGGGCAGACTCATCAGTGACGCTGAAGAAGTGCTCCTCAGGATCAGTGGCGATGAACTTGATTTCCCTCAGAAAAGCTTCAGGATTGATTCCCCGCCGATTATAGTAGCCAAGGACCTGGAACAGAATTGGAATATCTGAACTATGTTCACCTGTTCAACCTGTGAACCTGTTTGAACACAACTGAAGTCACATGACCGACGGAGAACACATCTGGAGCACTGTACTGGAAAGTGGCAGTGACTCACCGCAATACCGTACAAGGTGATATTATCCTTCTCGCTTTCGTCCACAACTTTCCGTAGGTTTGGGCTGTCGTGCGATTCTCCATCAGTGATGACAATCATGACTTTCTTGGCGTCTGGGCGCCCTCCGTGTTTGAATGCTTGTGTTCTGTTAGAATTACAAATGCTGGGTAGATTACTTACAAATTGTAATCCGTTACTGATTCCAAATTGCATGGCAGAAATCAAAGTTAATTATCCATTACATTACATATTTTAGGTGAAATATTGAAACTACTTTTAGATTACTTTTAATTTATCTAATAATAAATTAAAAAAATAAAAAAATGAAGAAAATATATTTCATTCATTGTTATTAAGCGTTTTCCAAAACTGAGGTTTGTCACAAAAAGACAATAAATAATTAAATCCAATAAATATTTGTAAAATAAAAACAGCTAGAATGCAATTACTACTAAAAAAGATTAAATATTAAAATGTGTTAACCTGAATATAATGTGTTAACCTAAATACCATTTTTTATTGATAAAAATGCTAGTGATCTAAGACTTTTGTACAGTACTGTATGTATATATATATATATATATACAGTATATATACTCTATACAACAGTCTACTTACACTCTACTGAGAGTTTGTTGACTTGTTACTTTTTGTCGACAGAATGTTACAAATTACAAATTATGAGTTTATATCTTGCAATTGTGGGATCTGAATTTGCAATTTTGAAAAAAAAAAAAAATGTGTATGTATATATATATATATATATATATATATATAATTTTTATTCAATAGCGTGAATAATCTTTCATATATTCTGTATATTGTAAGTAATGATGCACAGTTACTGAAAGTTAGTGAATAGCAGACAAACACAAACACGTTACTGTACCGAGCCACGCTGATCGCAAGAGCTGTGCGTGTTTCTTCTCCTCCTCGCTGGTCGATATTCTTAGCTGCCGATACAACATCATCAACCGTACGGAAATCGTCCAGCCGAAACTCGTTCACCACTCTCTCACCGTACTGGACCACCCCAACCTGGACAACAGGTCACAACACCAGGGGAGATCATTTCTTTATGCTTACATGTCAAATTCTTGTCAAATTCTAAGTCGATTTATTTGTAAAAAATCTAGATATTTCTCCAATGTAATGTGGTAGGCAGAGTGTTCTGAGTGTTGATATTTAATAAATATGAATAATATGCGAATGATCAGATTAGTTTTCACTGTATGACGAGTCCCTAAGCCTCAGGAGTTCAGTAGAAACTGCTGTTATTGTACGATCCAAAGTCAGAACAGTCCAAAAGTGATGTTCCAGGTCGTAATTCAGACGCACCTGGATCTGTCCTGGACCGACGTAAAACTTCTGTAGCACATTAATCAGGAAGTCTTGAACCTCGTACCAGGGGTAGATGGAGTTGGATCCATCTAACACAATCACTATGTCCATGTAGGTCTCACATCCTGTGGAGAAACCACACATGCATGTGATCTGCAGTCCTTAATGAGAAGAAGCCTCATCAGTGAAGAGTTTAGCTTTACTTTGAAAGGCTGGAGCGATGCTGTGTGTGAAGTCAAAGCTGCTGTTGACTCTTGAACAGATGCCTGTGCTGTAATAGGAACTTCCACACTCGTACGACCAGAGCGGGCCACATGCCTAAAACACAGTCAGCACAAAAGAGCATTCATGAGCAATTTACTTCTGCATTTTGATGAAAAATTATATTTTTTTGCATAAAGAATATTACCACAAAGCTATTGTCTTTTGGATTGGAGACGAGAGTCATTCCCAACCTCATTTTCTCTTTGCGTTCAAAGACGTTGTTCAGGGATACGTTTTCTTAAAAACAGCACATTTCAAAATGTTTTGTTACATTACAACTTTTTTAAGCTTTTAAGCGTCATTGCACACTGAGAACTTTTCATATGCATTTTTTGTATTTGTTATAATAAAAATTATAAGATATTCGCACACTGAGTTCTAAATTTACATATGCGTTTTTTCAATTTTTATCAAAATGCTTTCTACGGATGCGAAAACACATTTTTTATGCCAGACAAAGGTTTTGGAGGCAGTGTGTAAAGGTGATTGACACGAGATGAGGTCGTAGTTGTATTTAATCTTAGTGTGCAATGTGCTTTCCATCTTTTCACAGATAGTAGGCGCTATTACACATCTTCTGAAAGAGTACTGAATCTCTGGATTGCAACATGAGCAAGAAGAAGCAGGAACAGATAATTGTGTATGTAAGCAGACGCATAAATAAATAAAATGTGATCATCACACATTAAGTATCACATAAATTAATACTGAGTAAAGTTACAGAAATAAATGTTGATCCAGGTGAAGATTTTGGGGTGTTGATGGAAATCTGTTTTTTGATCATCGCTGAGATGTACTCTGACAAAATGTGCTTTTTGTTAAATTTTTTTGCCTTTTTAATTAAACTTACCTGCAAAGAATGCATGAAGCTAACCATGACACCTTTGTGATTAAATAATCCAAAATTGGACTTTTTTTTTTTTTTAAGCTGGCAAGGAAAGAGTTAATATTGAGGTGTCAAGACGGGTGGTATGATACCTAAATGCAGTCGTGTGCAGTTTGTGGCAGGTTTGCTGTCTAATGGACATCTGTAGACGTCACCTGTCTGGTGTTCACCGCTGCTCTCAAAGGGAGCTCCGACCAGGAGCCTGAAATACAAGAATATTCATCCGCTAATGCACACCATGCATCTTAGTTGTTTGACGTAATCTTTAATTATGCATCATGCTTTATTAAAATCTAGTTTGGCATATTTGGATTTTCTAATGCATTATTTTATCTGGGAAAACATTGGGAATAAATTGGTGAACAGTAGCAGATGACTCCAAACAGACATTTTATGAGAAACACAAACAGGATCACAAGTTCAACATTCCAGCTGTGTTCCAGAGCTCCAGTCGAAGTCATTCACTCCCCGGTAGGAGGAAAACGCAACACGAGCCCAGCACTGGGGGAACTGTTAAGCAGACTGTTCCAGCTTCTGAGGTACATCTGAGACGGAGCCAATACCAGAAACCAACAGCAAACTCTGTAATGCTGTTCACGTTGAGATCAAGACGTTTAGAGCTGCGACGACAAACCGCATCCCAGAGTTTGGCCTGTGAAATCCATCCATGGCAATGTTTACATTCCTCCTCTGCCACTGCAACCTACAGCCGTGTGTTTTCAATCAAACACACATATTGTCAATACAGAAAAAGAAACAGCATAAACTAGTCTAAGGTGGTTTGTTGGTCTTAACCGGACAACAAAGTGCTTTCCAGTAGTCAAGATGGTGTAGTTTGATGGTTTTACATACAGTCAGTCAGTTTGTGCTCATGTTATACTGTCAGTATGAAAAGAGAGAACAGCATTAAAGTAGTAGCATGCAAGGTCCAAAACACTTTCACTGTCTTATAATATGCACTTATTTTTACTTTATTTGTTCAACGACTTCCAAACAATTAGTTCAATGATTCATTTTTCCAAAACCCCTCAAAATTGAATTGTGGGCGGGAAATATGCAAATGTTTCATGTTGACCTCAACATCATATGGCGCATTTCAGTGATTCAGATTTCTTTTGAGAGACAATAGCTTCATACACACAATTAAATACTATTTTACTTTCAAATTTCACAGTGAAAAATGTATTTAGTAATTATTTGTGAAATTTACTAGCCTAAAAAATTACTCTTTTTTTTTTTTTTTCTCAGTGTGCCATGGTAGGATTTGTTTTTACTTTAAGTCACACGACGGACTGTATTTGTTTTTGGCATGTGCAGCGCCCTTAGTTCCCACAATGCACCACTTTCTGAACATCAGTCAATATTGGAATGTACTGTTACTGTTTGGCACCCGTAGTGAAGGTTTAGTCTATCCTGAGGCTGAAGTTATTTCAGGAACGTCAAGTTAAACCCAGTTGTTTTTCCAAGCCATCTGATGCTAATACAACATACCAAGGCTTTCAGAATAAATTGGAGCTCAACATCTTAAAGGATGACAGACCATTTGAACAGTCTCTTTCTCACCTTAAACAACCTATCCCAGCATGCTCTTAAATGAACAGTTTTGATTTTGTTTACTTTTTTTTATGTTGTTGTATGTTTGTGTTGTTATTTAGCCTTCCATTTACATAATGATAGAAGCTAGTACACTAATTGCTCTGTGAATCCATTCAGTCATAAGTAAAAGTGGTCAATAAAATATAATGAATTAAGCTAAACTCGCTCATAATGCACAATGTTTCCATCCAACATGTATTTTAAGCTGCAGCTCATCATAGTAATGGAGTGTTTCAAGTTAGCATAAACCAATTACCTCATCTGAATATGTTCATAAAGTAATGTCTTCAACGTGGAAAGCACTTATCTTCAGGAATGGAAATATGGATATTTCGTTATATTATTTCAATTAATCTAATCAGCGAGGCTAAGGTAGTAGTGCGTATCTCCAATCATTTGATTCAGACATCAAGCACAAAAATGGCTGGGATTTTTTCAACCTAAAATGCTGGGCTGAGTGTCTTGGGTGATTTAGTTGGGTCATTTTATCACATTTTTTAACACTGGTAGTTTCAGTGTCCAAGTTCTTTCTTCAAACCTAAAACCTAGTAGTTAAACATTAGGACTGATAAAGCCATAAGTTCAAACAGAATCAAGAGTTGACTATAAGCTCACTAAACAGTTGCACTAGTTTTGAGGACAGAAGGCTATTAGGCAGTAATCACTTGTAACTTTTCCAGGTATGCTACAAGGGTCTTTAATATTCTGGCACATGTACTTAAGTCATATTTTTTGTTGCAATGAAAATGAGGCTCATTAGAGTATACAGTATTTGCATTTAGATGTATGCATTTTATCCAGAGCACATTCACCTAATTGGGAATCGATTAGTTGCTCATGTTAAAACTGCCAGTTGAATTGTTTTGCAATGTTACCTGATCTGCATAATTTGCAATACAGACATGCAAATGAAGGCTAACATCATGTACAATTCATTCTAAGGGAATATTTCAGAGTCCGACTCAAATTCGTTTAGTTCTTTGTTGTCTGAACCGCAAAAACTGTACGAAATCCATAGTTCTTACAAATAGTATTTGTACGTGGTCTGGAATCTGATTAAAATTTGAATTTTACAAATGCATTTCAGTCTGAAGAGTACAATCAGATTAGTATTAGTTGTAATATCCTGGATATTGACTTCGATGTCTGAACAAAGGGATCCAGTTTCAGCACTTGCCCAGTGACGAAGCAGACGGTCAGCCCTAAAGATTGGATTTGAAAAACTAATCGGAATCAAGTGCAAAGCCACTTCGTGCTCTTTCAGGAGCTGAAATATGTGTACTGTGTGTCACTTCTGATAAAAGCATCTGCTGATGACATTAGCAAGAAACCTAGCACAAATAGAGATTGATGTTGTTCTTAATCTTGCGTAACGGACCTTGTTGACATGTGGATACTAAAATCCCTGAAGTACTACACATTCTCCATTTAGGCTCGTGAGTTATGCTGAGGAAATACGTCACTGAAACAGGATCAGTGACTTGTACCTTTTAGTGTTTACCATTAATGTCAACGCATTTTATGACCATTTTATGTATTTTTACATAAACCTATTAAAAAAGGTTCTGACTTGGTATTTTTGTCTTGTTTTCCAGTACAAATATTTAAACTTTTAAAAAACATAGAAATTACTTAATGTATGCAGTTTTATTTTCTGAGAAGAAAACATAATGAAGTGTGTTTGTTTATGCTTAAAATAAGAAATAAACTTAAATATAAAATTAATAAATAAAATTAAATTTTATTTAATAAAATATTAATAATAATAAATAAAAAATAATAAATTTTTCTTAATAAAATTAAAATGTATTTATCTGACCCCACGTTTTTGTTTCTTACAAACACACAGCTTTTGTCTTCTCCACATGTGAACTGATTACTCGTGATGTTTTTATCAGCTGTTTGGACTCTTATTCTGATGGCACCCATTCACTGCCGAGCTTTGTGATGCAATGCTACATTTCTACAAATCTGATGAAGAAACATCATCTACATCTTGGATGCCTCTAGAGCAAGTACATTTTCAGCAAATGTTGATTTTTTGGGTGAACTATTCATAAAAGAGGCTCTTTTTATTTGGAGGAATTTAAGAAGACATCCAGTCACTCTGAAACAGGATGCACGCAGGCCTTGATTGAAACAACAGCGAGCCATTTTTTGAATAGTGTGCAAAACCTAACATAATTTAGATGCATGTGTTTTTAAGAGCTAAAATATTGCATGCATTAGTGCATGAAGCAAAACAGTCCTTTGATTTTAAGCAACATTCTAGAAAATGGAAAAACAGCATTCCTCTCGGTTCTGTGCCGTAAATTGCATTCCAGAGGGAAGCATGCGCCACACGGTTTGTCCTGCGATGGGATGCGCAGGAGGGGGTTAGGGAATTACAAGCCACAAAACACATACTTTCCAGAGCTTACCCTCGCAGACGGGTCGAGACAAGTGCAAATACTTTCCACTTATTTACCTGTGCACATCAAAGGCCCCAGGTTTCTAGGAACCACAAGTTCTCCATCAGTGATGACAAACCTCAGGATTAAACAACAGGAAGCTGACGTCCGGATTCGACGGTTTTGGTGCCGTGGGAGTTTGGTTAACGATGTGTATTGTTTTGTGTACCTGGGCTTTTATGAGTCAAAAACAATACCCTGTGTTTTAAAGACTGTAAAGAATGTAATGTTTAGAACTAATTGATTAGCTTTAACATACGTTACGGTAAAGACTGACTGGGTTACAGTAATACCATTGCTTGTTAATGACATCACATTCTGCACTGAAGCAATTATACATGCTCCTGGTCCTAAAATGTATGCTTAATATTATGTTCTACTGAAATCTGATTTAATTTTACGTAGTGCAGTCAAATGGTTAATCACGATTAATTTCATCCAAAATAAAAGTTTTTGTTTACATAATATATTTATGTATGTTTATTATGTATATGTAAATACACACACATACTATTCTGAAAACTATGTTGTGTTTATAGGCCTATATTCAATATATTTATTTATAATAAAAATTATAGAAATATAAACATAAATGCATGTAAATAGTTTCTAAATATTGTATATGTGTGCATATACAATAGAACATAGAACACACATTGCATATTATGCAAAATATTTGTTTTTTAATCACAATTAATAATTTGACAGCACTTTACTTTATATTAGTATATTTAGTTGCTCACATAGTCACATAATCAGTCAAGCTTCAAACATTGATCTGTCAACTTTGTAGTCAACCAATCATATTATTTTGGGGCGGGACTTGCCTGTTTACCTGACCAATAATAAATGGTGTGGAAAATGAATGCAATAAAAATTGAAGCCATTGACATACAGTGTTTCACACTGGTTTGCATTTGCAGCGAATCATATTTTTAATGTTGGAAAATACGGTTTGTCATTGACTAACCTCATTTTGTTTGGAAAAATAGCACTATAGGAAGAAAAGCATCACCACTAATGCATCTGTAGACATTCTTGACTTTCTATGATTTATAATTCGTAAGACTGGAACTGTAAGACTAAGTTATGACTCGCATATGTTATTGACTGTCAATGTGAATGGTTTTGTTTATTGCTTATTTAGTTTCCCATGAAGTTGTGCAGTTGCAACTGAGGTACGTTGCGTTGAGAGAACCGCAGCTTGATTTACTTCAGTGAGAGCGATATGTCTTCTTGCTGGGAGAGTTTCAAGGCCGATTCTGAGACTGTGTGTTTGCCAGCAGACGGCAGAACCATGAGCACGATTGCGTTTCACAATAGTATTTCACTGGGAAAAAAATGATGGATGAAAATATGCAAGGAAAAAATGACTGCTTTTCTCTATAATGTCTTCTACGCAGCCATGAGAGAGAGAGCAAATAAAGAAGTTTCTCTTCAAGGAAAATGTCAAACTGTGCTTAGATTTCTCATCAAATGAGAAGCTCTATAGATTTTATCGTTCTTTACTAATACTGTGTGACAGCTATTGACTCATTTGTGTCTTTTTTAAATTCTTGACCCATTTTTAAAAGAAACATTTGTGACAATGTTGATTCTTCAGAGAAATATGGTGGCAAAATCCATTACGTCTCTTGAGGTTTGAAAGAGCAACATCAGAGATGTGAAATGTTCATTTGGGAATGTTTTCTCAAGCCTATGAAACTCAAACTAATAATATAAAATCTTGGTTGCCATCAGGATCTCATACAGAGCTGGTTTTCACTCCTAAGTAAGTTGCAGTCTTACCATTTCTGCCCGTCTGCCTCGTGTTGTTGAACTGTATATCCAAACTGAGCCTCCTTCGAACCTTTGATGATTTTTGCATGTTTGGTGTCAATATTAAAGCAGGTCCACCGCCCTGAAATAAACCCAAACAGCTTTTTAATTGAATTCATTTGGCAGTAAATGGATTAAATTCATGGTAAATACATGCTTATATGAAAAACCATTGTTGTTTCACGCCTCAGTTTTTTTAATTGACTTCTAGACTAATGGAAAAAATAATCCAAAGTACACATTTGTTTATTTTATTGGACTTTATTTACTTGTGTATATAGATTTTAATAATAAATCAAACCTTTACACTTCAGCAGTACTTACAGTAACCCCATCCCCCCCCCTTAATTCTTATGGCATATATTTAAAATTTTACTTCTAAAACCGTGGAAAGCATTTTTTTGGGGATAGATGGAGTGCTAAAAAAAAGATAGATCTAAAATCCTCACAAAACTTTTAACCTTAAGCTTCAACAAAATGAAAGAAAATTGCCTTCTTGCATAGGCAGAGCTTGTTTAAAGCTGGCCATGGGGACTAACAGAAGTGAAAATGAAAAGTGTCACTTGTGGCATTAAATTAAGACATGCTAATGTTGCATCCTATGTCATTTTAGGCATTTTTAAAGGAGTATGCATTTTAACCAATCACACACAAATGTTTTGATCTTAGGAGTGCAATGGTCAATCAGAGGCGTTCAGATGAGTCATCACTAAAACTGTACAGTATAAGTAAGAGATTCATTTCACAGTGTATAAACATTTCTGTAATTATAGTGAGTTATAAGTCCCAAAACTCCTGATAGATCAAAGTTAGTGATCATTTCTCTTTGCTGGTAAGGTATGTTTTGAAGCTGGGATGCTGGTTTAAGACTGTCCTTAGCTAGTTATGTTGGTTTAAGCTGGTTTCTGCTGGTCCTTTGCTGGTTTCTGCTGGTCATTTGATGGTCTAAGATGGTCCTTTGCTGGTTTAAGATGGTCATGTGCTGGTTTCAGATGCTCCTTTGCTGGTTCCTGCTGGTCATTTACTGGTTTAAGATGCTTTTTTGCTGGTTTCTGCTGGTCATGTGCTGGTCTAAGATTGTCCTTTGCTTGTTTAAGATGGTCATGTGTTGGTTTAAGATGCTCTTTTGCTGGTTTCTGCTGGTCATGTGCTGGTCAAAGATTGTCCTTTGCTGGTTTCAGATGGTCATGTGCCGGTTTAAGATGTTCTTTTGCTGGTTTCTGCTGGTCTAAGATTGTCCTTTGCTGGTTTCTGCT
>JAUMHI010000074.1:1162897-1178290 GCA_032359435.1 Enteromius unitaeniatus
GAAGATTTAAAGGGGAAGTACACAGAACAGAGTGATTTCTAAAGAGCTGTTTTTGACAGGGGAAAATTAGCATTTTTACACTACAATTGCGAAATTTTAAACAAACTATAATGCAGTCTTTTCGTTAAGACCCTAACGAATAATATCAGCTTGGGAAAAATTTGTATTATATTAACCGTTTAAGAGCTTTCCTGTTTATCTGGTAGCTATTAAGCTGTGCGTTAAAAAATTAAATTAAATCCATCAACCTTTTCATGTTTATGTTTTATAAAGTCGTTCAACTGTGTGAACTGTTGTGCAAACATGACTGGTTCGGTTTTATGTACAGAAGTGAATTTTCTCGGTTGAATTCAGTCTCTTACCCAACAGGAAATCAGATTCCAATGGAATACTTGAAGGTCAGTATTAGATTAAAGGTCACAATGACATCGGATGAACAGGACGTGAGGCCTAAAATATCCTTTTCCAGGCATTGTGTTTGACAGCATTCGCTTTGAATTTTATGAATGTGTGGAAGGATGTACCTTTAACCACCAATATACATTCAAGGTTCAGACGAGACATTGTTGAGCAGTAGCTGCTATGATTTACCCTGCTGAATCGATATTGTCCTAACTAACCTTCCTGAACTTTATTAGGTGGATCAGTCAGACTAATGTGCTTTTACAACTTTATTAAATCTCTTCCGCGGCTGGTATCTAGTTCATGATGTTCCATTGATACGATGTATAAAAAGGCAAGACTCGAATGTAATGGGAAATGGTACATTTTATGATATTTTATTTTATTTCTTTTGGAAAGTAATATTGGGTCATGAGCTGTGGAGGTTTTGTGGGAACATTTCAAAATGTCTCTTCCAATCTGTTTTATATCTGTAATTAAATACTAATATTTAACAAAAAGGGGGTTGGCTGCTGCCAGTGCCAGGTAATTTTACACAAGTGTTATTTCTTCCAATAATGAAGCAATCCATTTTGATGTTCATGTTCCTACTGTACCAGGGACAAGTTGGACTAGACTTTTTCGTAATTCAATAATTAAAAACAAGCCAGCCAATAGTATGTAAATTTTTATTGGATAAAATGAATTATTAAAATAGTTATTGCTTTTATTATTATTATTATTATTATTAGGGCTAATTTTTTAAATGTATAATTAAATAATTTTTATTTAGTATTTTATTTTTAATATTTTGGGTCTTAATTTAATGGGGGGAAAATTCTGGAAACCTTAAAACGTGTTAACTTACATAAATGCCTCTGAAAGTCACTGTGTATTAGTAACATTAAAGCTCATATTTTGGTTTACATCAGACTGATTTATACATTAAACTAAAACAGAATGACATTATATGATCAGGTGCAGAATGAAATATGATAGTGTAGCCCGCAGCGCTAGCTGTGATTTATGGAGGCGAGGGGGTCTGTGATTTATTATGGAGGAGAAAGCATCATCCTTTACATGCTGATGCCGTTTTTCAGAGGAGGAAAATTACGCTGGGCGTCTCAGCCGGGTCTATCCATCAACGCAGTGCCAAAACAGATGAGATTGAGTCTGAAGTGTTCACAGAAACACCTGTTACTGCAAAATACCAAGTGTTCATTATAATACACAATCAACGCTGTGTCTGAGGAGAAGAATAAAAGTTACACCTTCTTTTTTGCATAAACATTTGGGAGGTGCAATGCATATCTTCCCACATGGTGATTTAAGGGATGCATATGTTTTATGAAGGCATGCTTTTATAAAGAGTAACTCTTTGAGTTTGAGACTAATCTTTACAATCTTATATATGCACAAACAGCTTGTAGCAATCCAAAGACAAAGAAAAACTTAATATTGTTTTCTCTGGGGTCACTGTGGCTATAAACAGTAGTGCATTTTGTGGCACTAAATCACCCAAAGCTGTTTTGCAAGAATAAAGCAGTTGTATTGTATTTCTTCATGCCTTTTAAAATGTTTTTTTATTGTTTTATTAATAATATTTGTATTATTAGGCTTAGTATACGTATTAAATGCATAGTTACATTAAAGGCAGTTATATTGCATTTGTTTATTGTTTAATTTATTTAGATTTTCAAGATTTGGGGCCAAAATAATTGAATGTGAAGTTCTATAAGCTATATATTTTTTTCCATATAAAGAATGTCTGATATGAAAAAAACAAACAAAACCCATGCAATGTGAAGGATTATATTTAAATTAAAGTGGATGTTGTTAAATAATTGTAGTGTTTTTTGAAAGCTTTGTTTGAGCATTGATGCATTCATTTATATGTTGCATATGCAAAAAAGGCATTTATATTCTATGAGCTTCAGTCGAGGGAAAATTGGGTTCATATATAATTCTGTAAATATATATATACACTTTTGTGCTGTGGAAAATGAAAAAAAGAGAAAATCCGTGTAAAGATAAATGCACCTTTTAATAATGGGCCTAAATGACTTATGGGTTCAGAAGGACATGGGTATGAATGAATGATGATATAATATTAATTTATAGGTGATTTTATATCTTTAAGGTTAATGTAAACCTGAAAACAAGACAAGATATTTTAGCACTGAGAAATAAAAGGGCCAGAGTTGATGTAGATGTGACCCAAAAGTTACAAACACTGACAAACTGTGAGCAACACAATGTCACATGTGTCTCTCAGTCAACTGTGAAATCAGATAATAAACGCTGGTTTCTTCACTCTCGTCTTGTTTTTCTTCTCTGTTTGTGTTGGCTGGCCTCAGTAATGACCATGCTGAGCACGAAGCCTCGATCCAGAGTAAGGTCAATGCTCCTCAAAGAGGCACTTAGCAGCATATGAATATTAACGACCGTGTCTGCCGGTCATGTGGAGTTCAGAGAAATGAGGTCAGCAGGCTGAAGTTGTGTACGCCAACATCTGCAGATGAGTAGAAATCTGGTAATCGTTCACAGATGAGTAATTGCCAATCATATGACTGACAGGACGACAGCAAGATGAGACGGCCAAAGATATTGAAAGAAAACAAAACAAACTGGCCTTCTGTTTTGCATTCATTTGAATACTATGTTGTGATTGGTCTTTCTTGTGTCTATTTAGCCGTTCAATCTCTTCAGTTTACAATTTCTGACAGAATTAGGTATACCTGAATTGTTAGCAACATGCTAATCGTGTTAGCAACATGCTAATCGTGTTAGCAACATGTTAAACATGCTAAGAAACATGCTAATCATGCTAACAATACGTAAACATATTAAACAATATGTAAACATGTTTAGCAACATGTTAAAACATGCTAATAATGTGTTAAATGATGAACATGCTAAGACCAGCTAACAGTGTGTTAGCAATCCCTGCTGAAAAACAACAACATGCTGGTTAGGTATGTTTTGAAGCTAGGATGCTGGTTTAGGCTGGTTTATGCTGGTCATGTGCCAGAAAAGGACCAGCCTAAATCAGCATAACCAGCATCCTGTTCAGCAGGGATGTGGTAAATACTGCTAGAAACACATTAAAGCACATTAAAGCTAGCAATGCGGTAAAATGTGTTAACAGCATGGTATTTCAAGCATGTTGCATATAAACCATGCTCCAAAACAGCAATAGAAACTATCACAGAGTTTTTAATGGTTTTACTGGTGATAATGGAAATTCAATGTGTTTTAATTAATGGAAACTGTAATGGTTCCTGTTAGTTCCTACAGGTAATAGAGCACCTTCGTTTATGTCCAGAAACACACTACATGAATCTAAATGGTTTCAGTGGCTGTAAATGTATTTGTGGTGGAAACCACTAAGAATTTATGGGATGGTTTCTGTAGTTTTTTCCGCAGAGAGAAAAAAAAAGAGTTATTAACTTTCATTTTTAGGATAAAAACAGTGCACAGTTGCACTCTTAAAGTAGCTCAACAGTTATCATTTCAACATATTTATGACTGAAATGACTGAAGTACATTTTAGGTAGCAGTTGGATTGGCGGTAAAGTCCATGACAGTCTTTGCATCAACAGTCGTGCAGATGTTCTCGCACAAGCTGAACGAAATGTGCAGCACATCGACGCATTAATCATACAGTTCTTATACAGCTGCTTGTGTTCTCTGGGAAATGTAGCGCAGGGTCATTTTTCAATAACCAGTGTAGGTTTGTTTGTCAAGATAGTGAGAGAACGAAATATATTTCACTGTGAGAAATATGTGTGTGTGTTTCTTTGAGCATGAGCGTATAAGCATAACCGAGTTTTCCCCAACTTTGCCTCAAGGTGGACTTCATCATGGGCTTTCACCGATTGCTTTATGAGACAGGGCGTGATAAATGAGGGCTATCTGTGGAGAACGGAAATCAAATCACCCCCGACAGGCAATCCACATGACCGCTAGCGCGTCCGCTGAGTCAGTAGCACGCTGTCGAGAGCAAGTACTGGTTGCAGATAATCAGTCAGGTAATAGTTTCCTGTTCTTCAGAATTCCCAGCCGTCTGTTTGACCCTCTTCGTCTCAAAAGCATCAGCAGCGGGATGTCTGCTACATTATGTAACCTTTTCAATGAAGTTTTGAGGATATGTGCAATAGCTTGTTCACTTTTGCCTGATTTGATTGCTTATGTTTTGAAGGGCTTCACTCTCAGATCTCTGAGAGCAAACCTTTGACAAGAGATGCAGCGCTGCAAAAAATGCCTGAACCCAGTGACCTCAGTAGCTTGAATTTATCTTACCAACATCAATATGCTATATATAATTTAAATTAATGTGATTTTTAATAAGAATCTAACATATTGCAAAATAACTCTACATTCACATCCAAAATACGTTTTTGTTTACATAAGGTATGTGTAAATAAAAATACATGCAATAATATTTATTATTTATTTAAGAAAAATATGTTTATATATTAAATATATGTAATATCAAATATAAGAATATGCATATATAAATGTATAAACATAAATATTTTCAAAATATACTGTGTAGGTCATTCGTACAAGTTTCGTACGATACGAATTGGCAACTCATAAAGTACAGGCTGGTGAATCACATACAGCCTTCTATACAGAACCTGATTTTCTGAGTATGACATGTTCCTGGATCAACCCTGGAACAACATTGTGATTAATCAATCAGATTTATAGTTTTTGGGACATTTAGGCTTACAATCAGTGTGTGGTGCTTGTACATCAGTGTCAGTCATTTCCTATGATATTAGGGATTGCTCATGGGTCGGGTTAGGTTAAGGTTTAGAAAAATGGTCAAGACTAAATTTTTTTATTAAAATATTCTACAAAATGTGTTGACTCAGGAATATATCTAACTCTGCAAAGTCAGGACGTGCCAGTTTGCATATTACTTGCATCAAGTTGTGACTAAAACAAAATCTCATCAAGCATTAGAGTTTGACATCCCAGTGGACATTTAATCTGAGAATCATTTTGTTTGCAATCAATCTCAGCTAATGGTTGACAATTTAGCGCTGATAGCGTGAGGGCAGAAAAAGATATTCGGAATAAGCCGGTGGATAAAATGTTCTCTTCAGGAAATCTGCTCTCTCTCTGTCGTTTTGCCTTTCTAAGTATTTTTAGAGTATTGCTATGCTACTCCAAGTTAGTTTTACAATGTTGTTATGTTGTTGTTAGGGTGTTTTTAGTGCGTTGCTATGTTGTCCTTAGTTGTTTTACAGTGTTATTATGTGTTGCTTTGCTGTTCTGAGTCTTTTTAGTGTGTTGTTTTGCTGTTGTCATGCTGTTCAGAGTGTTTTTATGATGTTGTTTTGCTGTTGTCATGCTGTTCTGAGTGTTTTTACGGTGTTGTTTTACTGTTGTCATGTTGTTTATAGTGTTTTAGTCAATTGTAATACTGTTCTGAGTGTTGTCACTGTATTGTTTTCCTGTTGTCATGCTGTTCTGAGTGTTTTAGTAAATTACTATACTGTTCTAAGTGTTTTCACTGTGTTGTTGTGCTGTTGCTATGCTCTTCAGAGTGTTTTTACTGTGTTGTTTTGCTGTTGTCACGCTGTTCAGAGTGTTTTAGTGGATTGTTATACTGTTCTGAGTGTTTTATGGTGTGGTTTTGCTATTCTTATCATGATATGAGCATTTTCACAGTGTTGTTGTGCTGTTGTTATGCTGTTCTGAGTATTTTTACAGTGTTGTTTTGCTGTTGTCATGCTGTTCAGAGTGTTTTTATGATGTTGTTTTGCTGTTGTTATGCTGTTCTGAGTGTTTTTACGGTGTTGTTTTGCTGTTGTCATGCTGTTTATAGTGTTTTAGTCAATTGTAATACTGTTCTGAGTGTTTTCACTGTGTTGTTGTGCTGTTGTTATGCTGTTCTGAGTGTTTTTACAGTGTTGTTTTACTATTGTCATGCTGTTCAGAGTGTTTTAGTAAATTGTTGCACTGTTCTGAGTGTTTTATCGTGTTGTTGTGCTGTTGTCATGCTGTTCTGGGTGTGTTTATGGTGTTGTTGTGCTGTTGTCATGCTGTTCAGAGTGTTTTAGTGCATTAATATGCTGTTCTGAGTGTTTTTACGGTGTTGTGCTGTTATTATGCTGTTCTTAATGTTTTAGTGTATCCTTATGCTGTTGTTATGCTATTCTGAGTGTCTTTATGCTGGTGTTATACTGTTGCAATGTAGTTTTGAGTAGCTTTTAGTGTGTTGCTATGCCGTTCTGAGTCTCTTTAGTGTTGCTATGCTGTTCAGGAGTGTGTTTTACAAAAGCAACTATGGTCAGGAGCTTGTTGCCAATTGAGTTCAATAACTGTTTACCCATTTACCCTATGATCAATAGTAAGTAGTGAGACTTGACATCAGATAAATATCTGCAGCCAATTACATGAAAAACTGCATCTTTGTAAGGAGAAATTGTTAGGGGACCAGGACATGATAATACCTACAATTAGACCTGCGTCACTGCTCAATATGTGGCTGGATAAACACCACGATAGTTTATATTTACAAAATATCATTAATATGACCTGACATTACCCTCTCACAGATTGGAAACTCCTGGGAGAAATTTTCACCATTTCCACATGGAAAGGAACATAAAAGAGGAGCCATCACATGAGCAGGACACGCAAATGGATGAAAATATGCTCAACAGATGGAAAAAGGCAAAAACTTGTAAAACTGACTGGGAACTGATAGTGTCCCACGGAGCCTTTCACTGCATCTGAACTTCAAAAAAGCATCTGGACCGGCCCAAACCTCCTCAGAGAGAAACGTCCCCTACGGACTCAGAGAGATTTAACTTATTACACAGTTTCAGTGTCCAACATCATGTCCAATGTCAAAAATAAAACATCAGTTTACCAGGGAATATATCTGGTTGTAAGGATGATGTTGTGTTAATACAGTCTCACAAAGCTTTTTAGAAACATGTTCAAGGTTGTATTTCATTCTAAAAATAAAATAATAAAAATAACGAATTATAATTGGCATATATAAAATATTTGAATGCAAATAAATTTCAGTAGACTGCTCAGAAGCCTCGTTGTGAGGTGTGAGCATTTTTCTCTTGATCGAAATGAATGCACTGATCAAAAAAGTTTATTTCAGGCCACATGTCGTGAGGCTCCAGAGCAGTTGTGGTTTCCCCCCAAAGTGTCAAATCTAAAGTGTGCATAATTGCAAAGTGTATCACTGCTGCATTGAAGTTTGACATTTGTCTGGTTGATCAGACAGTGCTGCCAGCCTAGTGTAGCATCTCATGAGGCCCGAAGGGTTGATCCGCTCAAGACTGCCACTCAGCTAAAGGCTTCTGTCAGAGTTGCTTCTGTTTGGTCTCAGATAGTGAAATAAAGCAGAAAATGTGTTTACATGAAAGTTCTGCCTGTCAGTCACAGTACTGAAACCTGAATCTCATTTACTATATTTAGGAATACTGCTTTACTAATACTAATGCTGTTTTTATGTTGTTTATTCTGCATTAGAGTTGATGTGAAAAACTTAAAACGTAATTCCCTTAAGGCACATTTCTGGCCTAATTGTGTGCGTTATTACATCATTGCACATGATTTTTAATAAAAGAAGGTTTATCTTTATAACATTGCATCAAATTGCAACAACATGCTCTTCTTCTGAAACAACCTTCCCCTTCAGATAATGCCATCAGTTCCTCCCAGCTAACAGGAAGTGTTCTGTTTGACTAATATTCTGTTAAGTTGTGAACATTCTTCAGTTCAAGCTCAGGTTTTTATTTTTTATATAGTATTTACATTTTCTGGAAAAACTAGTTTTCTTATAGCTGTTCTTTACCAATAATAAAAAAATGTAGTTTTTAGTTTTAGTTTTTATGCAATATTAGATTCCAATTGTTCTGACAATGTTTGCAAAGTAAATTTAAATTATTAAATGTCCATATAATAAATATATATAATATAATATAAATAATAAATACATATAATAATAAAACAATTATAAAACCATTTTTAAAACATTGAAACACTTCAAACATTCAGAGATCATTCTGAAATAATGTTTTCCTAATGTTGTATTTCATTAGCTTGATTTATTTTACAACCACCTTTAAATTAGAGACACTTTTGAACAGTTCCCTATTGAGGGAATTTTTTTCCCCATACCCATTTTAATTCTCCTTTTAGTCACTGAAATATACTGCATGTCATGTTTTGTTTTGTTTTTTTGAACAAAGCATTATACTGTAACCTAGCTGCAACACCGTAAACTATTGTAAAAGCACCTGTGCTTGCCGCAATAAGCTGTAACTATGCTTGTTTAAACAAAAGCTTTCAGTTGTTTGAGAGACTCAGAAGCAGGTTAGCATGTAAGCTGATGAAAGGTTGCGTCAAATGCTCTGAACAATTAAACAGAATTACAACCCATGTCATTCAGAGGAATGACCGAGAGAAGCTTTGATTTGTGCCAGGCCCAGGAAAGAATTTCAGGGGAGAGATTGGACGAATTAAGCTGCCATATAAAGCAACACGAGAGTTTAGGCTTCAGCAATGTGTGTGAACATTTGAAAGAAATCAAAGAGCACTGATACATTAAACAGGGTTTTACAGTGTAATCCACCCCTGCATGATGTTCTCAAAGACCTGAGATGATTAGCAGGACAGCTAAATCGTGCATGGATGGAAACCCCAAAGTAATGTTTTCCCCACCCATCTTGTCAAGTTTTTCAACAGGGAAATATTAAAAGCATGTTAAATACACTATTGATATGTTAATTGCATTAGAATTATGCTAAAACATGTCAGTGGTGTGCTAGCAACATGCTAGAAAATGGTAAAATATTTCATGCTTTCAAGCATTTTAAACTTTTTTAAACCAAAATCATAAAACTTACCATAAACTTATTTTAAAACTTTACTCATCTATTATGCCAGAAACGGTGAATGCAAGGGCTTGTGTTTGAATCGCTGTGAAGAGCAATGCTTTTCCTGCTGAGGCTGGAACTTAAACCCTAAATAAACAACAAACACTGTAGACCAGACTATGAACATGCAAGCCTGTTGGGAAACAACTTGTCAAGAGGTCAAATAAATCAACGGTCATCTGCTGCTGAGAGTCAAAACCTCTTGAGATCCCTGCGGTTCAGTTTTACAAATAAACACCTGCCTCACGCCAAGATCGGATTACTGCAAACCAAATTAATGTTAGCATAACACTCAGAAAAGTAAGTGTGAAATTTGATGTGGGATTCTGTGGGAATCTTTAAGAAACATAAGAAAATATGTACAGAAGAACCCATTAGCATTTACATCTCTTTAAATAATAATGCATCTTCTGGGAAAGATGCTGTGAGACCTAAAGTAAACACACAGGAGCTGCTTGGGAACACCAATAAAATCTTAAATCAACAATTAGCTTCATTTGAATATAAAGCTCAGCGCTGCACAGAACATGGGTTCCAGATGGAGACTAATGTTGAGAGTAAGCTCATGGAGTGTTATTATTCCCCTGAACGGTGACGGGCAGATATGTAAACGTGCTTAGATGCTTAACACATTTCCAGCTGTGGCTGTGACTGTGTGGCTTTATTCACGCCGAAGCGATGGTGTTTCCAGAGCTGCTGGCAGCTTCCCGTCTGCATTGTTTAGATTAATTCCACAGCGATGGAATTCCGAACTCCCTCCCATCCGCAAACGCAGGAGATGTTATGTAATTCCCTCTTAGCCTGAATGATCACTTCAAAGAAAGCAGAAGAACATTTTCTGATAGATTCACATAATAATAAAAAATACACCACCTTTAAAGAGTAAAGTTTAAATAAATGTGTCCTCAGAATTAATTAGTTTCAACTTTAATGTCAAGAATTTTAAAGTGCACCTATTATAGGTCATTTATATTTTGGTTTTGAGAGTCCCCAACAATAGGTTGACGCATACAATACTTTTATTGTCTTATATAATTATTTTTAAATAATTCAAAAAATGTATTTGCATTTTCATTCAGACCAGTGCAACAATTGGGCGGGCAATATGCTAACATTAACATGAAATGGCTTGGGGTTTGTTTTAAAAATGACTCGTTTTAATAATTCAGAGTCTACTCTTTCTTTAGAGAGACAATGAGTTTATACATGGTGCACTTTCAGATTTAAAACTTTGCAGGATGTTTTCATTCACAAATGGCGCTTTTCCACTGCATGGTACAGTTCACTTTTGGGTTTGTTTTTCACTGGGAACAGTGCCTGATACTTTTTTAATGCCACCTTGGCTGAGATTCCAGACGTACCGTACCATTCACCAAACATGACGCGTACACTCTGCTAAACACTGATTTGCCGGAGATAATCGTCACGATTTGCGTCATTGAATCTGAACCCACCACTTGATTTAAATCAGTACAGCCAGTGAAGGAACGAACGCAACTGGTTAAAACAAGCGCACCTACTTTTTACAACCAAACAATCTTTAGCGGTCTGTTTAGCAGAGCCGGCCCTGGCCAATTTGCTGCCCTAGGCGAGATTTTAGCTGGTGCCCTTTACCTCCTCTTTTTTTCTTCCTTGGGCACCAGAGGGCTTCGGTCTTTTTGACATTATGGTAAATGTTCACTGATAAATTGTCACTATCAGGTAACTGATGCGTGTGAAAGCGGCTGCACAAGGAAAGATAGATCATGCATCGAGTCACGAGAGCAATAAAATAGTTATTTTTTTTGTGGGACAATCTCTCTCTCTTTGTAACTAAAAAATAAATAGTAAAAAAAAATAAAAACTGCCCAGGGTCGGCCCTGTCTGTTAGGAAGTACAGAAAGCTTTTGATCTCCATTTACACGCACTAAATGTCTCACAACACATTTGTCTTTATGGAATTAAGCTAATCTTGATGTTTATTCGTAATGTTGGAATCTGTCAGTGAGAGGTTTCTAGCTGTGATCCTCATGTGTTTCTATTTTGATGAAGCTTCTGGCTCTGGAAGTGGAATAATTTCTTCACCAAAAGAAGCAGCGCATTTTTACAAAACCCAGATACGTGAGGAAAGTTACACATCTGCTGTTCAAGGACAAAGATTATCATTTGTTTCAATTCTGTCTTCATAAGCACTTTTTTTTTTTTGCACAAATAGTGTCCTCGGCAAAGACAATGTTGTAGTTGACAGGAGTTCAGCATGGATTTCTCTTTATGAACATTCAAGATGATTAAAACATTGCTATAGTTTGCAGGGCTACCCTTAAATTAGTGTCAACTTTCAAATAATCAAAATGATGTTGTAGTTATGATATCGACCGGCAGGGGCTAAAAAAAACTCTTTAGCTTCAATCTGCTTTAAGATTAGTTCAAAATGAATACCCTCAGACTCTAGCAAATAGTCATTTCTGTCAGCATGAATCAGATGGGATGAAATGATGGAGAAAGATGATCTCAAGGCTCTAACATCTAGCATCCATTTGCAACCTTGAACTGTTATGACAGCTGGTGTTTAATGCTCAGGCTGGTTTAGTGCTTAGTGCAGACAAAACCGAGTAACGCTGCAAGAGCAGACACCTGCGGATCAGTGCAGAGCCTGAAAAAACATGGCAGAAGCTGCTTTGACATTTCCAAGAATCAGCAGACGCAGAGATGTTAAACCATTGAAAATGGAGTCTGTTAGAGTCAGATAAGGACACAGAGAACATCCAATGCTCTTTTCACTCTAGCATTCTGGTTATTAAGGTTCTCTTAAAGTTCATCCAGTAACATTAATAGAACGTTCGTTCAAAGTTCGCTCAAAATATTAGCAAAAAGTTATTTATACATCATTTATTGAACGTTTTTTAGTTTGTGTGAACTCAATATTTTTTAATTGTTACTTATATAATAATTTTTTTAGAGAACATTCAAAAGTAACTTTCACATAATGTTTCGAAGAAACAATTTCATAACCTTAAGAAAAACAAATTCTGGTTTATATGTTCATAAGTTATAAACAAAATTATTTTGGGTATGCTACAATAATGCTTTCGACATTTTAAACAAATCTCAAAACTTTTATTAAACTTTTTTTTTTCTATAAAATGTTTTAGTTGGACAATTGGACAAAATATTACTATGATTCAGAATGATCAGAGAACATTCAAAAGTAACATTCTCACAATATTTGTAAATTGCTAAAGTGGAAAGTTTCCTAATGTTTGCATAACTAAGAAAAGTTTTTTTTTAAATATTGTGAACATTCAGATATAATATTTTCATAACCTAATAGGACCTTTAGCTAAATGTTATTAGAACACATGTTGCTAGTTGGAATGGTACAGTAATGGAGTCAGATAGGCTACTACTGTAAGGAAGCGCCAGAGTCAGTTGAATCCATTTGCATATGCTTTAATCGTTGTCAGCCAGGCGGAAGTCAAACACCAGTGTACAGGAATAGCAAGGGAAATCCAAACTCAGAGTCGAGGAACAGGCAATGGGGTCAAGACAGGCGGCGAGAATCACAGATCGATAGACAGTCCAAAATCAAACACGGGAAGGCAATAATAATCACAGGGGAATAACGCTTAGAGTCGGCTGAAAACAACACGATACTTCGCGTCTATCTAGTGTCCTGATCAGTCCTTTTATAGGCCCCGGAAGGAGGCGTAACGGCGCGAAAGTGCCGAGGTACGTGGGATAAAAGGGTCCGGGTAGGAACTAATACTCGGGGGATGGTTCCCGCTGCTGTCCTTCGGAGAGGGCCACAGAGGCGCGATCCGTGACAACTACGGTACTGTAATATTACTGTGACCGAATGATTACAATATATCTATGGGATATACATTCCAAGGTTCAAAGAATGCTACACTATTACCATTTTACATTTACAAAAAAAGTTTAGTTTAGTTTCATAGAAAGTTTCATATGAAAAATAACTATAATAACAATACAATGAAACTCTTTTTTTTTTTACTTTGTAACCCATCTGTTTTGCTGCTCTGGGACCTGAATGCTGCTTTAATATCTAAATGAGTCATTATAAGCATTTCTAATATCTTAAATCTCTGATATTAAAAATGCCTGAAGCACTGGAGACAAAGGAAGGAATATCTCTTGTTCACGGGTGCTTTGTAGATCACCTCTGAACATTGCTTCGTATCTGCTTCCTCGATAATCCATTGTCGTTTGACAGCTTTTGCTTTTTTGCAAAGTGAACTCCCGACCTTAGTGTCGCTACAGGAAATGACCCGTGTGTGTGAAACAAAGCAGGAAGGCCTTAAAAACTCCAATAGTCAGTTTTACGTGGCTCTCGGGAGCTGCTGCGTAAGAGGGCTTTATACAAGCCATGAATCTTCAGGGACAACGTGTCCTCCGTAAATCACCGCTTCAATTTAGCGTTTAGCTCAGGGATCTGTCTAAACACAAGCATGAGTACGTAGCTAAAAGTTTGTAAAAGACGATTGTGCAACAGTTTCCAACTTCCATCTTGGATAAACTTGAAAGGACTCTTGAGAAAAATTATTTAACAAAGTCTAAAGTGGTTTGCTGGTCTTAATTGGTTGAACCGGCCAACCGAATCTAACAAAAGGTAATGAAACTAGAAGAAAAATGTTTTAATGAATTTTAATCTTGGGTTCAAGATAAGATGAATCTTAAATGAAACAAAAACTTTACAAAAGAAAGTCTTCTCAAACATCTCAAAATTTGTTGTCATTATTTTTGGCACTTCATGGACTGAAACCAAAAGATTGCATGTAACAATTAAATATCTGGCAATAGTGCAAAATCATGTTCACATTATGAAAACACTAGTAAATCCAAAGACTGAAAACAGCCAATCCAAGAATGCAATGACGTCTATAATGTTTAACACTTAAATGTACATGGTGTTTGGTCGTGGGTGCATCATTTGAGCCAATGAGCTGAGCTGTAAACACCATGTGATTAAATGACGTCGTGACAACATTGATTGGCCAAAGACTTTCACAAGAGGCTTAAATATTGCTTTCAGAAAACTGTAGTTCGTCCAAGTCCACAGCTAATTTTGAAAAGCCATTGAATAAAGAAAGATTTCACAGTCCAATCATGCTTAAAGAAACAAGCAATAACACTGGATAAAACAAGAACGATCCGACCAGGTATTCAATACATACCTTAAGACAACTCAACAACATCTCTAAAGTCAGAACAACTGAACCAATACACACACAGGCCCATGAGAAAAACACTGCAGAAAGAAGTGTGTTAGTTACAGTGGACAGAAAGTTGGGATTTACATTGCTACCTGTAATTACAATCATGATTATTATCAAAATCATTGTGAGCTTCACTCCAAACAGTGCATTGAGCACAATCACACACAACACTGAGAGTTCAGCACCCACAGCACAAAACAGAAATAACTGGAGTAATTCTCTGTCAGTCAGATTAGTTAAATCAAATGATAACCCTACAAATACAAAAGCACCGTTTGTGACTCCAAAAGCAAAAAAAAAAGTCCTGACACTAGCGATTGATCCAAGAGTCACGCCTAAACCTACTGGAAATAAAAACTCTGTTCCAGTGTTTTCTATAAGATTTAACTGGCGCATTGGGAAATGTTTCATGGAGGCAGCAACAAAAGTGGAGCACAGAGCAAAATTGAGTGAAAAGGCAACATGTGGACTTAAAGCATTTCTTAAAGATGCCATAAGTGTCACAAGTCCAGCTAAAGTTACCTCAAAAATTAACACTGTGTTCTTCTCTTTAGTAGCCATAACAAGTGCAATTAGTGAAACAAGCAAACTCCCTCCGACCACTCCTAAAGTGTCATGCGTTGCAGGTGAGATCTGACTTTTTCCAAGCTTGCCATCTATTTGTTTTAGCCTTCGTAAAAGCTCCAGCCTTTCAGCTTGTAAAAGTTGAGTTTGATTCAGTACTGAGTAAAATCTGTGATCATTGAACCAAACCGCCTTGTTTATTTCCACTATAAGAGCTGCTCTTTGAGCAGGTTTTGGTTCAGAGTCTCTTATGACGTGAAATCTTCCTCCACAAGCGTTGATCATTCCTCTGGACGCTTCAGGTTCCTGGT
>JAUMHI010000074.1:1194269-1228711 GCA_032359435.1 Enteromius unitaeniatus
ACTTGATAATGTTCAGTGCTTTGCTACAATCTGTATTGTTAAAAGCGCTATATAAATAAAAGTGACTTGACTTGCGTCATACAAACAGTCAAATTTTGACTGTTTTTCTGAGAATTGCAAAATTCTAGCTTTTTTGTAAGAAGTGTGAGATAAAAATTTGCAATTGCTTATTATAGTCAGAATTGTGGGATATAATGTCCCACATAATTTTTTTTCAGTTTAAATCTCGTGTTTGTACAGTAGCTTGCAATTCTTACTTTTTTTCTTTGTAGTCAGTGAAGGCTTTATATTTTGGCTAGTTTTTTTTTCAAACAATGTTTTTAGTTTAGCTTATTACATTCTAGTTTGTACTTCAACATTTTTCTTTTGTGTTATTGTACGGTATTAAACTTATGCTGAAGTAAATCCACATGTCTTTCCAGAGACGACCAATCCTGAACTTTTTCTGCCACCTGCACCCAATCAAAGCAGAGACATGTGGACAACGGTACATTTAATCCATTATACATCAACATCTGTCTCAGAAACATTCAACTCTTTTCTTCCTATTATTCCGTGAAAGGATTACGCCTCTAGAAGATTCGTCAGCATAGACACAAAACAGATGAGAAGCACGAGGAACATCGATAAATCAGTGTGAATCCGGCCTTTAGCAGCTGCACATGTGTTACAGGTGAAAAGGACACAGCTTTGGCAAAATGGCAAGCCGTGTAAGATTAACAGTGCAGGAATCCACACAGAAGAAAAACTCAGGAGAGAATCTGCATTCACACACACACTGATGATCAGATGTTTGAACATCCAGGCACTCAGAGAGTTTCCATATGCTGACTCTGAACTGCTTTACAGACTGCAAGAAATGGGCCACAGTGCATGGGGAGTGAACGCAACCAGAGCGTAAAAGAAGGCCACTCAGAGACAAATCACTGACACAAACGGTAAGGAATTCCAATTACCAGAAGATAACAATTCTGTCTTCATTTACTCACCACCATGACTTTCTTTCTTCCATGAAAGACAACATAAAAATGCTGTTTTTGAACTGGAAAGTGGTTAGTGATTTACATACTGCTCCAAGCTTCATAAAAAGCACTTTAAAAGTATAATAACAGTTGTCCGTTTGACCCATACACTCATAAATTATGCAGAATTCTAAAATGATTCAAATAAATTCAATTTTTTATATCTTTTTTATTTTGTAATGATCTTCCCCTCTGGCATCACCATGTACTCTTCTTTAATTATTAACAGTAATATAGAGAATAAGAGCATTTCTAAATGGTTTGCAATAACATGGTGTTTTGCAAGATTACACACATTAGTCTCTCTGTGTGAAAGTCTGCTGTTATCTGCTAAACTGAGCTGAATAATGACACTATTATCTACTGGACAGCTTAAATTGAATGTTTCATAACTGATGCATTTTACAGCGTTAATATTGTTATTGTAGCTCTGCGTTGGAACAATCTGTACTTTATAAAGCACTATAAAGGGATCCCTGAAACTTCTTCCCCTCAGGTTCTCATTCTGACCCAAGGTGTCTCATAAAGAAAACATATATGTACGGTTTGTGTAACGTATGTGGTGCACATGCAGAATAGAATAACAACAGGCATAAAGCAAAGCGCACAGTACCAACAGAAAGCTTGGTTACATCACAAAAGGGATCTAAAAAAACATGTGGTAATTTATTACCTTAAATTTGTAATGAGCAATAAAACGTTGGAAAGCCACAGTCGTTAAAGCAATCCTGAGAGAAGATGTAAACCAAAATGACATAAAAATGCCACCAGAATAATGCTGATAAATTGTGCAAGTGACGTTTCCACATGAGTGCGTGTTTCCTGACCTACATCCAGCAGCCAACTTCTTGTGAAACGCTTGACATTCTCTTGGTTTAGTTTGTTCCTCAGAGCCACGGCCTTCAGTCGCCCCGTGAATTGGTTTTCTGCAGGAAGGGGATCATTAAGTCTGGTTTTCGCCTGTAACATTCACTGCTAAGTCTCTAATCGAAACCTTAAGTGGCCACAGGCCTCAATTCCACAGTCCTAGTTGAAATACTTTGTATTCTGTGAGGGAACAAACAGGACAAATCCCTGGTCTGGTCAGAACCCATTTCATTAGCTAGAAAAGAATAAACCAGCAGAACTCATTAACTTAGACATGCAGCTAATTAGCCTAGTTCATTACACAACTCCAGCCCTGACTCTCTGTTTTGCATTTAATAATAAAGCTCACAATTAGAGGCTGGCCATCATCTATTCAATATCGTAACTATTGTTGTTTTAACTATGTCAAATTAGGGTGTCTGCAATAGAACACATTTACAATGCCTATATAATAAAAGTTATTCATGCCAAAAATTTTCCTGTTTTTATATTTAAGATCAAGATTCTGATTTACGAATATCAGCAAGAGCAGTCGTTTTGAACGAATGGTTTGAATGAATCATACTTCGTTGATGAGATTAATCTCTCATAAAGACAGATAGTTGGGGTTTTTTCCCAGCACAAACCACAAAATGTTGTTATCAAAACTGCAAGAGGACAGTGGATGTATGTATTATACAGTTATGCCAGTCTTTCATAGTGAATTCCTCCTTGTGTATTTTAATTAACTGAAGAGATTTGGAGAAGTACAAGAGGTTTGTAATCGTACGCACTCTCTCCTGTCCTGACGAGGGTCTCTATCAGGTCTGTCACTCTCACAAACACTTCTCATCCCATAATGGAGTGCGATAAGATGCCAGCTGGTCCTCATGATATCATGCCGCTGTATGACCCTGTCATATCAGCTGGGGACAGGGGAGTTTATTCATTCATTTCCATATTATAGAGTTACTAGAACTTTCCTTTTAATGAAGACAGTGTGAAAACACTCCTTCATAATGTTTTGTGGAGGTTTCCAGGTTGTCACTATGTAGTTTCTATTGTGCTCTAAGGGGTTGCTACCACGTCTTGCTAGGGTGTTCTGGATGGTTATTATGCCACTGATATACAGGGTGTTCTGGAGGATTGCGAGGCAATGGCTAAGGTGTCCTTGGTCCATGTTTAGGATACTCTCAGTGTTTGCTACACCGTTGCTGGTAGCTGCTAGGGAACACTCTGAGTGGTTGATTCTCATGTTTAAGGTATTTTCAGTGGTTACTATGCAGTTGCTAGGTTGTTTTAGATGGTTGCTAGACTGTTGCTAGGATATTCTAAGCAGTTTATTATTGGTCAATGTTCAGGTTATTCTCAATGTGTGCTACACTGTTGCTAGGTAGTTGCTTGGGTGTTTTTGATGGTTGCTGTGCTGTTGCTTGGTAGATGCTGGGACGTTCTGAGTGGTTTAAAGTGTTTTCAGTGGTTACTTTTTGGATGGTTGCTAGGGTGTTCTAAGTAGTTGCTATAAACTGTTGTTAGTGTGTCCTTTGTGTTTGCACTACTGTTGCTAGGAAGTCGCTAGGGTGTTCCAGGTGGTTGCTGTACTGATGAGATCCTATGTGTTTTGGATGGTTGCTATGCTGTTGCTAGGTCCTGTAGGTGTAAAATTGTGTCGTAACTACACCAGTGATGGGAATAACAGTGTTTTAATAAACGGTGTTACTAACTGTGTTACTAATTACTGTTTTCCCCGTTACAACGCCATTAAAATGCAGTGTTACTATATTTTATTAAAATATTATTAGCATTTTATTTTTCAGTCCATCTCAATGGATACGTAGTGTAGCTGTATTTGACGTACCATAAACTCTAGTGTGAAGGAGCAGCTCATTATTACTTGGTGCGTTTTATATTGTTATTAGTATTAGAATTTGTAGTTGTTTTGTTATCTTATCATTTTTTGCACCGTTTTTATGAAACACTAAATGATAAACAAGCACCATCACCAGTTAGTTTCATTAATTTAACATTTAACATTGGGGGCATTAAGTTTGCCATTAGATTTTTTTATTTGAAGTAACGCAATTGTTACTTTCCCTGATAATTAGTTACTTTTATAATGTTGTATCTCAGGCTACGTCTACACTAATCCGGATAAATTTGAAAAAAGCCGCGTCTACAATATCGTTTTCAATTCTGAAGATCATCCACACTGAAATGACTGAAAACGCTTCCGTTCCTGTACTGCGCATGTGTGAAACTATGCGTCATTTACTTCTGCTGTTTATTTACTTTCCGGCTCTTTGTCGTGGGGACAAAATGTTGAGGAAAAGCATCAAGTTTTTTAAATGGACTGACAATGAGCTGGAGCATGTACAAACTGATATTAATCTTTAATAGGGCTGTCAAAATTGAGAGCAAACAAAACAACTGCTGTACAATACCGTCCGCCATCTTAGTTGAATTGGTCACATGAATGCATCATATGACTAAAATGCATCATCGTTTTCGAAAGCCTCCGTTTTCACAGTCCACACTGTGACGCGGAAATGGCGTTTTCAAAAAGCTCCATTTTCCTTGACTTAAAACACTGTCTCAGTGTGGACGCGCTTTCAAACTAAAACGTATTAGTGAGGTCATGGCCTCAGTTACTATATGTCAGAAGTAACTAGTAACTACAGCTAATTACTTTTTTAAAGTAAGGTGCCCAACACTGCATGCAATGTGACAAGATTCCACTGACAAGCAATTTGGGTGTCCACACTAGACACGACGTGACGCTAAATTAGAAATTTCACGTGTCGCACTAGTTAGGACAGAATCTTGGATTATCATTGTAAAAAATCATTGTTCATCATTGAGTGTATCATTGTTGCCCCTGTTGATGGGTATGTGCTGGGATATCCTAATTATTTTATTAATTGCCCAAGTGTGAGGTGTTCTGAGTGGTTATTAGGATGTTCTTGGTGGTTACCAGTTTTCTGAGTATTTTGCAATATTAAATCCAAACTCTATTTACGAGAAATTATAGGCAACCCTGCAGAGTTGAACAGGAGCTTGTAGATGTCTAATTGCTTGTCAGACAACAGCTTCTGAATGAAGGGGGACTGGGCGGTCTCACAAGGCCCATGCCGGAGGTAACCATGTCATTCGTCACGCTCTGATTCCAAACACAAGGGCTCCCATCCGCTAATTTGTCGATGGGTCATGACCAGAGGTTTGTACTGCATGGCTGCTGCTGTGTGTGAGCACGCATCCTCTCTGTATGTTCTAACAGAGGGCCAAAATGTAAACAGAACTGGTTTCTATTATGGGTGGATTTAGTGCTAAAATAGCAGACATCCGTCCTAGTTCATTGCAAGGGTTCAGAGAGAAACCCAGGAGAGATCAGGGTGGCCTTGGGATAGAAAACAAGACATTGCCCCTTCGCTCTACTTCTTCCTAAGGGGCACTGGCAACAATCATCATTTCACAATGATCTGAGGTCAATGTCGGGAAGAAACTAAAATTAGTTTTTCTAACAATAAGCCAATTTTTCCAACAAGTTGATTAATTTCAGTGTGTTGGTTTGATTTAATCAATAGTATTCATTGTTCACCACCGTATATATATATATATATATATATATATGGGCGGATATGTATTATAATGTATGTAATACATGTATAATTTCTATTTTATTTAGTTGTTTTTAATTAAATAGTAATAATAACAAAACATTTAATAACTGAACATTTGTAACACTTTAATCATACTCAATAAGACTTGATGACCATATAAATTACTGCAGGATTTTTAAAGCATATAATAATAATAATTATTATTATTATTATTATTATTATATATATAAAAAAACCTTTAGGGTATTAAAGTATGTTGTGAATTTGGGTTTATAATTTGTGTATATTAATGTTGCTATTATTTTAATATCTTTAATATTTTTAATTTAATATCTAATATAAATTCATTATTATTTTGATTTCTTAAACATTTATTTTGAAAATATTTAAAAACATTCTAAAAGAATTATAAAAATGTTCACAACATATATATTAAATATATATTTGTCAGAAGAAAAAAAAAAACTATATGACTGCTTTTTTTTATTTGTTTGATTTGATTCAATGTTTTATAATTGTATTAGTTGTGTTTTTGTGCCAGAATTTAATTTATTTACTTTTTGTCTTTAATGTGGCTAACTACTTTTCACTTCACTGAATTTGGCAGCTAGTTGTTAAGTAGCCTCTTCAGCACTTCAGTGGAGGTCTAATGAATGTTGAAAGTTTGGAGGAAGCGCATCTGAGATTGGTACAAAAGGTCAGTTTTGAGTAGATATGATCCAGAATGCCAGGGAGAGACACCCACAGTATCCCATGATCCCCCTGAGTCCCAGTCAGGGATGACTTTCACACGACACTTTACATGCAGAAGTCACTTTTCCATTGGGGTGAATTATCTTCCCTCGAACCGCCATCCAAGAGCTAGTGGGGGGTTTTAAAGACTGTTTTACTTGGATGTTGTTTGCGGAAAAGCCTCCCATGATGTGCTTTTCTCTCAAAACCCTACAATGATTTATGAGGTCGTCAAGTCTTATTGAATATGATTATTGAGATGGCAATTTAAGTGGAATAAACAGAATAAAGCTTCTTTGTTTTAACTAATCTTTGAAATCTGAGTTCTTGGCTTACCGGAATTTTGTGATCCCCTGTGATCCGTCATAAAATAAAGTCCATTAGAGATTCCTTTGGTCTGAACTTCAGTGGGAATACAATGATACAGTACATTTGAGGAGTTAAAAAACTGATGAATGCGTCTCAAATGTCAAAGTACCAAAGAAGCGTTTTAAAGTTTTAGGAAGATCTGAGTGGAAAATATACATGGGCTGTCAGTTTTTGAAACATTTACATTGACATAATAATTTTAAATACTACTGCACAAAAGGACAAGGTTAAAATATTTTCCTGTACTAATTTAGCAGTCAACAGGTCGACATCGGTAGGTTGATTTACTATAAACACAGGCACACTGTGTTGCCTTCAAAACATTGATCTGTTTGTTTGAACAACTTCACACATGAACACTGATTTGACCAATGGTGAGAGTTTAGGGGCGGAGCCAACAGTGGGTCAACCAATGGCAGATGTTGTGAGTGTTTAAACGCCTGCTTGACAACTTTCCCAATTCTGTTTGTTGACACTACAATCTTCACCTTCAAAAAATGTCTGAATGTCATTGTATTCCTAATTGATATTGCCTACTTCCATCCATAAAGCCAATCCATTTTCAGATGCTTAAAAGATGATACAAAAACCCTGATATGAATCTGCTCAAAAGTGACTATTTATCCTTGACTGTTTCCATCTCTCTGTGTTCTTTTGTATCTTGCTTAAATGAGAGTTTTAGCTTTCCACACCAATTTCCAAGTTGCATGTCCAATGTCAACTGGCATAACGTTCTTTTCCAAGTAGAACATTGGAAATTCTAATTAGTTCGAACTCGTTCCAAGTTAAATGGAATACAGAATGACTTCATGCATCCACTAAAATCACTTTGACACCAATTGATTTAAAGCCATTGCAAAAATCGCCGAAAATGGTTCTGAGAAAAGCACTTGCTTTGATCGTCTCTGATATTCAAACACTTTTAAATATGACTTGTGTGTCCAAATATTTGTTCGATTTCACTGCAGATGATCTGACCCTTTATTAATGCAAATGAAAATCAAATGTTTGCATTCATGCTTCATTTAATATAACTACTGCCAGAGCTGGGTAGTAACTGATTTAATGTTGTCTGAATTACAAATCAGTAATTAAATAACGGTTACTTTTTTATTGATTCAATTGTTACATTTTGTAAATGCAATAGATTATTCTTTAATAATTAATAAGTGTTTTTTTTTTGTTTTTTTGTTTCTTTTTAACATTTTCATTTTTTTTATAAAAGCTCACCAAATTAGATTTTTTATTTTAAATGAATGCAGGCGTATTTAGGTAATAAGTTAATTACATTTGTAACACGTCACAGTAACAAAGTAACACATTTGCATGTTTATGTTTCTCTGACATTGGCTAATGGTCATGACATGCTGATAAACTATTTTATTTTGATAGCTGTTATTTTAAAATTATTTTTATTTTTATGATTTCATTCATTATAACCGTTTTTATTAAACTGACAAACCCTCTACAGGATTTATATGAACCCTAGTTCATAATGTTAAAGGAACTTTATTCCTCTTTATATTTTTAAATCAATATACTACAAGATTATCTTATTTAAATCAATGCGATAAGTGAGTTAAGTTGCTGCATATTATGTCATGTTATATGGAATAAGTAATTTACTACAATTTGTAAGTAATCTACTCACCTCTCAGTGCTGAAAAGTTAATATTTTGGGGAATTTCATGCAAGTCTCTGTTTAATACACCATAGCCATATTTCAAGAATAAATATCTAAAAGTTCAGAAGGGTTCCACCTTGATATATGCTATATGTGAACATGATAGAGATCAAATCCAGACTGCTTCAGGCCTGACTCTTCAGTGAGCGTGGTACCATCCGAACTGTCACCTTGTGCAAATTTATCCATCACTAAAAAAATGCTTTGAACTTATTTCCCATAATATTTTATGTCTGTACGTCTGGATTACTTCCACATGTGGCTTACAAATATCAGGTGTCAGTCACAGAGTTGCATGACTGTTCGTATGCATGCATACACGCACATGTTATGTAAGATCCATATCCGTTAAGAGGTCAATAAAATCTGCATCTTTGTTTGCAAAGCTGTGTGTACAGCGCAAAAGAAGTCCATCTTTAATAGATGTATAAAACTTATATAACAAACCCATTTCTGAACCTTGTTTTTATGGGTCAATATGTGTGTTTCATAACTGTCATAAAAGTCCTCGTTTGATTTCTGATTTAATTTAAAACATACTTGCAGGTCATCAAACCAACATTCATTGTAGAGGGAATCAGATGTGAAATTCATATTTGTGTTCACCACTGATGTTTAGCAGTAATGTGATGTACTATAGATGCCACAAGTATGTGAAATAATTATAGAAATAAATAGTTTAACACCCACTGTAACTATAAAAATTCCAAAACAAAAAAAGTACAATCTACAATCTGTGATTTGCGGACATTTAGTTTACTGTTTTTTTTCTTCATAAAAATCTATAAGACACTATATGAACGCATGTTATTAATTCTCACATAACATTTCAAGTCAAGTCACTTTTATTTATATAGTGCTTTTAACAATACAGATTGTAAAGCAAAGCACTGAACATTATCAAATAGAAGAACAGTAATGGTAAAGTATAATGACGAGAATAAAACTTTATTTATCAAATGCAGAGATGGTCTCTGTAGTCAAGACGACAATAATCACTAGAAATCAGGTGTCCCCGTTTCAGATTAAAGTGGCATGATGTTTCGAGTTGTAGGACATAGTTTGTTACAGGAGTTTCTCACACCTCTTCATTAGATCAGTCATTTCTTCCTCAGCGTAACATGATAATTGATTGCCGTTGATTTCATGATTCCTGTCCGAGGTAAACATCAAACCATCTGGATTTGGATTTTTGTGATACATTTTTTATTAGTCTGTCTGGATCGTGACAGTAGAAAAACAAGTTTTCATCTGCCAGCTCTGAAACGCGGCGGCTGATGGTCTGCAGCGTTTCTTCAGCATTCTTCCCTTCGGAGGAGGATTCCTGAGAGTTTCAGTTTTTCCAGCACACGATCCCACAGGAAAAACAAATGACAAATAAGATTTCTTTACCGTGTCAATTAATGAAAACAAAGCTTTTTTCTGTTGCGTGTAATGTTCCGCTCCACATGCTGCTTCTTTAATATCCTGCTCAGCTCAGCTTGTCCAAACATGGGTGTAAAGTGAGTTGCAAACAGTGCTGACGGCTGCTTTTAGGCCTCTGTATGTTTATCTGTATGTTTTCTCCTCTAGAGCTTTTTAAGATCTCAACAATGTTTCAAAATACTCTAGTCTGAAGATTTGAATTCACTCGTGTTTCTTGAGATCCTGCTATGCAGCTGCTAGTGTGTTGCTAGGTGATTGCTAGAGCATTCTGTGTTTTTCTTAGGCCATTACTTATTAGTTTCTTGGGTGTTGCAAAGGGGGTTGCTTGAATGTCTGTGTTTTTCTTAAGGTGTTTCTAGCAATGTTCCATTTTGCTTATGTGCTGCTGTGCAGCAACTAGGGTGTTGCTAGGAGATTGCTAGAGTGTTTGGTGCTTTTCTTGAGACGCTGCTATGCAGTAACTAGGGTGTTGCTAGGAGATTGCTAGAGTGTTCTGTGTTGCTAGATAATTGCTAGAGTGTTCTGTGCTTTTCTTGAGGAGCTGCTACGCAGTAACTAGGGTGTTGCTAGGTAATTGCTAGAGTGTTCCGTGCTTTTCTCGAGGAGCTGCTATGTAGTAACTAGGGTGTTGCTAGGTGGTTGCTAGAGTGTTCTGTGTTGCTAGGTGATTGTTACAGTGTTCTGTGCTTTTCTTGAGGAGCTGCTACGCAGTAACTAGGGTGTTGCTAGGTAATTGCTAGAGTGTTCCGTGCTTTTCTCGAGGAGCTGCTATGTAGTAACTAGGGTGTTGCTAGGTGGTTGCTAGAGTGTTCTGTGTTGCTAGGTGATTGTTACAGTGTTCCGTGCTTTTCTCGAGGAGCTGCTATGTAGTAAATAGGGTGTTGCTAGGTGATTGCTAGAGTGTTCCATGCTTTTCTTGTGTTCTAGTTGCTGCAGTGCATGGTTATTTTCCAGGTGGTATTTTGCAATTACTATGGCATTCCTGTTTTTGGCTTTTTCTTACTAGGGTTGTACTAGGGTGTTCTAGATGAATGCTAGAGTGTTTTTTGGGGTGTTTTTTTCTTAAACTGTACAGTGATAATAAAGTCAAACGTCAGGAATATTAATTTGCTCACGTCACATGGGATCAATTGCTTCCTTGTCAGCAGTACAGTTTCCTTTGTAAGTGTAAGTGGTTTGTGACAAATAGCCATGTCGAATGCTGGAACATTGTATTGCACAAACTCTTTCTTTCTCATTGCGTAAGTAAAACAAATTAGGTTGCGCCTCTAGAGCACAATTCAGCGGGCTCAGACACACGTGCCAGCATTGGCACATGTGGGTGCAAACATTAGCCATGAGCGATAAGAGTCAGAGAGATCATTATATGTATTTATTTGATTTAGTTGTTTATTTTATTCACGTAGAAATCATTTGCATCTGCATGCCAAAAGTCCTGTAGTGAT
This sequence comes from Enteromius unitaeniatus, assembly GCA_032359435.1. NCBI lineage: Eukaryota > Metazoa > Chordata > Actinopteri > Cypriniformes > Cyprinidae > Enteromius > Enteromius unitaeniatus. The sequence continues at coordinate 1,205,410 of JAUMHI010000074.1, forward strand.
TCTTCACGCAGCCTGTTTTATTTAGTTATGAGCTGCATTAAAGCCAAACACAAGCTGGATGCTGCAGAATAAAACTTTTTTATAGAAGAGAATAATTAGGAAAATTAAGGAAATTCTGAGAAAATTGTAAAAGAGAAACGTAATGAAAAGTTATTAAAACAAGCGATTAAAAAGCAAAATAATAAGAGACGAGTGTGGAATCTGAGCATGTTCATGTCTGTATGTCAGTAAAACAAATATTTAAAAAAGAAATGGCATTGCTAGGTGGTTGCTAGTGTTCTTAGATTGTGTGGAGGTTTGCAATGCAGTTGCTAAAGCATTGCAAGGTGGTTTCCTAGGGTGTTGCTATGCTGTTTCTAGGGTGTTCTGGTAGTTGAAAGGGAGTTGCTAGGTCATTATTAGGCTGTTGCTATGTAGTTGCTATACTGTTGCTAAGGTGTTCTGATATCTGCAGGGGTGTTGCTGGGTGGGTTCCTAGGGAATTGCTATGCTGTTGCTAGGGTGTTCTGTGGAGTGGAGACTGGAGAGTGTGATTTGATGAGTAATTCATGTCTGGATGACATACTGGACGAACACCTCAGGACGACACACTGATGTTTCATACCAAACCTCGGTATGAGTAACAGTTATGCTCATTCTTGGCTTCGGAGACATCATTAACATAATTTTAAATAATCCTATAAAAAGCTCGAACTCATATGGGGTTGTCTTGCAGTCAAACATCAGGAACCAATCATTTCGACTTGTTGTTGCTGGTTTCTTTTAGTTTAGGTTGCTAGGGCATCGCTTGGAGGTTTCCTAGGGGTTGTTATGCTGTTGCTGGGGTGTTTTAGATGGTTGCTAGGGCATGGCTAGGTGGTTTTCTGGCCGATGTGATCCCTGTGAACTGAAGAGCCACATTGCATTCAGGAGAGACATGAAGGCAAGTAATTAATTGTCGATTTATATTTTTAAACTATTATATTTATTTACTATTATATTAAACTATTTTTAAATATTTTTCTTACTCCTTTTTCTTAGTGATTTAAATTTTACTACAAAGGGTTAATTGGACAGAGAGAGGAAGCATTCGGCAGAGTAGTGAATATAATGCACCCAAAACGAAAAGAAGAAAAAACAGACAAAGTGAGGCAAATATTTGAAGAAGACTGGCACACAGGATGGGAAGAGTATTAATAGGCTTTTACATGTGTATCCCTCCTTATGTCTAAAAAAAAGACGAGTGAAGAGGTAAAAAGGGATTAATGGGTGACAAACCTTCCCCCTAAACTCATGGAAAAAAAAAAAAACAATGACGTTAGACATTTAGTTCCATTACTAACATCTCATGTATGAACGTTACTTCTACATTTTAATGGCCAGTGTCTAACTGTTTATTTAACAAGGACTGACAGTGAAGGTTTTTTAAATGGCTCATCTCCTGAATGCAGGTAATATAGTGCAATTATATAGTGAGAATGTATAGGATTATTAACCTAATGTAACCCAAAAATGCTTGCTTTATGTTTTGTTGTTGTTAAAGCAACAGTGCGCTTAAAATTTACGTAAAATCACTCACCCTCAGGCCATTCAAAATTGTGCATGAGTTTGTTTCGTCATCAGATTTGGTGAAATTCCATCACTTGCTCACCAATGGATGTGAATGGGTGCCGTCAGGATGAGAGTCCAAACAGCTGATAAAAACATCACTATAATCCACACCTATCCAGTCCATCAGTTAACATTCTGAGAAGACAAAAGCTGCACATTTGTAAGAAACAATTCTATCAATACGCTTTAAGCTCCAGTTAAAAAAATACTATTATCCATAAACACACTTCCTCCGTGTTTTACAGTATCAGCCGCTTGGACTCATTCTGACGGCACCCATTCGCCGCAGAAGATTCATTGCTGGAAAAGTGAGGTAATGCTAAATTTTTCCATATCTGATGAAGAAACTCATCTGCATCTTAGATGGCCTGAGGCAGAGTACTTTTTCAATTTGGGAACCACTCCTTTTAATCTCAGGGATCATGCATCCTGTAAATCATGTTAAGGACTTTTTAAAATTCTGGTACTGCGTTGACTCACTTGTCCAAAGTGAAATGTGTTCTGAAGCAAAATCAGCTGAGAAGCACAGATTTGCAGAGCTGCTGCCCATCTTGTGCCATTAGCTGAATAAAGTGAGACAGCGAGAGTCAGCAAATGATCCATAAAGTAAATGTAGCTCAGAGGAATCAGTTCTCTACCAGATCTGGACAAGCATACGAATGACTCTAGTGTGTTATCCAGTGACGCATTTAGCACAGGCAATTACCACTCACAGCTCTTCTGACAATGAACATATCTCAAATCTCTCCATGCTTCAAAGCTTTATCAAACTTTTGCACAAGCAAACCAGTCGCATGCATTATTTTCAATGATTGTCCTTACTTCAGATGAACGAACATTTCACTGCTTAAAGCCTCTAAAGTCAATTGCAAATGAGCTCGAATCAGCTGGAAAGAATGTAGAGTTTTAGGACACTAATGACTATCATCCTTAGACGTTTTTCTTGTTAGATCCTTTTGTCAAATACTACACTGTGCTTCATGTGGTAATGTGTGTGATTGATTTACTGATCAGAAATCCTGTTTTCACTCTTCTAGAACATTTTGTTTTGTCTTCGTCTGAGACTGTGACGGCTCTTTACAACAATATTTAAAACAAGATTCCCACTATCTCTTTTGTTATAATCAGACCTAAAATATTTAATTGGCTGGCTATTGCTCTTTTGTTCAGTAAAACGTCCTAGACATAGACATTATTTGAGCAAATCGCTCCTTCGATGTGGTTATTTTAAATGAATTGTTCAAATGATTCACAGTTTAGTCTGAGTCATTCTTAATTTAAAAGAAATTGCATTTTTGAAATGCTGATCTAGTCATCGCAAAAGACCGGAAAAAGTGTGGTAAGTTAAAGTTTTGTTGCGTTTACAATTTATTTTCAGCTGTTATCAAACAACTGTTTAATATGACAATATAATGTTGTATTAAACATTTTTAATTCTTTTGGCAATATATTGCTTGTATTATTTAAATAGGTAGCACTTTATTTTGATAGTCCCTTTCAGACATTTTACTAACAGTAAGTAACTACATGTTAACTAGCAGTCATTAGAGTATTAGTAGACTGTCTACTTAATATCTCCTAACACTTTATTTTGATAGATCCACAACATACTACATACTCACTATCAGAAACTATACAAGTATATGTCAACTTATTCTACTAACCCTAAACCTACCCTAACTAGTCTACTCTGAGAGTTAGTAGACAAATTAATGAGAATTAGTTGACATGTAGTTACTTATAGTAAACTGTCAAAAGTGCATTTATTTATCAAAATAAAGTGTAACATAACAATGAGCTACATAAACTACTTAATATATTGTATGAATTATTTAAATGTATTTCTTTCTTTTTTTTCAGTTTATAAAATAATTGCATTTAATTTTAGAGTGGAAGGTAACACCTTTAATTTAAACAATACATTTTATATTACATTTACTCTTTTTTTATGTATTTACAAATTCATCAATGACCTGGACATGACCTCGTTTTGCAGTTTGAGAATATTTATGGTTTTGTACTATACGGGAATGTGTCAAGACAAATCTGAACATACAGCAGGAGGGGTGTTTACTCTAAGGTCCGGTGGGTTAGTCTGTATGTAGTCTAAACTATAGGACTGAACTGAGCTGATGAACACCGGTGGGTTTGGCTCTGTGAGGGTTACGCGGCGTGACTGAAATCTGAGGCTGGTTAAAAGGGCTTTGAGCAGATCCTCAGACAGACGAGGAGAGGCGTTTGGAGATCTGGGTTGCGCAGGCATTAGATACTGATTACAAATCGACAGTTGGAGACGCTTTTTAGCCAAACTATCTTCTTGAATAAGTCTAGGTCAAGGGCAAAATGGAGATAGCTTATGAATCAACATCTGTGGGATTTAAATCTCCTACCTTTTGGTTACGAACACAGATATTTACCCACTAGGCTTCAGCATCTGCAGCGGAGCAGCGCGCAACGGGACCCCGGCGTTTCCATTTACGCGCGTCGTTCTCCCGCATTTTAACGCGTCGGACCGCCGGTGTCCCTGTCGAAACTCACAATGGGACACCTGAGCAACGCATCGCACCCGGTCAACTCCACTGACCCGTTCGGACGCGACGAAGAAGTCGCGAAAATCGAGATCGCGGTCCTCAGCGTCACCTTCGCGGTCGCCGTGATCGGGAACTGCAGCGTCCTGGTGGCCATCCACAACACCAAGAAGAAAACCTCCCGCATGCATCTGTTCATCAAACACCTGAGCCTGGCAGACCTGGTGGTCGCGTTTTTCCAAGTGCTCCCGCAGCTGTGCTGGGAAATAACCTTCCGTTTCTACGGGCCGGACTTTCTGTGCAGGATCGTGAAGCACCTGCAGGTGATGGGCATGTTCGCGTCCACTTACATGATGGTTATGATGACCCTGGATCGCTATATCGCCATCTGCCACCCTCTCAAGACCCTCCAGCAGTCCACTCGGAGGTCCCACATCATGATCGCGGGGACCTGGATCAGCAGCTTGCTCCTCAGCACCCCGCAGTACTTCATCTTCTCCCTCAGTGAGATCCAGAGCGGTTCTGAGGTGTACGACTGCTGGGCTCACTTCATCCAGCCCTGGGGGCTCCGCGCCTACATCACCTGGATCACGGCGGGGATTTTCCTCATCCCGGTGATCATACTAATGATCAGCTACGGATTCATATGCCACAGCATCAGAATGAACATCAGGTATAAGACCAAGAAGACGACGGCGGATGGTGCGCACAAGAACGGGCTGATCGGGAAGAACTCGGTGAGCAGCGTGACCACGATCTCCAGAGCAAAGTTACGCACCGTCAAGATGACTTTCGTCATTGTTCTCGCCTATATCATCTGCTGGGCGCCGTTTTTCACCGTGCAGATGTGGTCTGTGTGGGACAAGAACTTCAGCTGGGCTGGTGAGTGAAAATGCCACGAAATTATGATTCGGGTGTTCGCAGTAACACTTTCTCAATCATTATACCATCGTATATAATGATTAATATTTTCAGGTATTTCATGCATATTTATATTTTTCATGTTTTAAATGTGCACCCCGAATGCACATTATAGTACGTTTTATTTAATCATAGGCTATCATTAACATGCATTATGTTTGTATAGTAATTATCAGCATTGATATATATTTTTTGCATTATTAACATCAGCAGTATCAAATATGCAGGGTAACGCTTTAAATATTTTATTACATCATTAACAAAAAATTTTGAGAGATTAATGTACCTTCAAACGGATATAATTCAATGCACATTTGATTAATGCTTTTCAAGCATAAGTAAATAAGTGTTCAACATAAGCTGAGCAACATTTTATTACATACATGTCATTAAATATGTTAGGTAGTGCAATTTAAAATGTAAAACCTCATGCTTTTCATTCATATTTGCACATATATTAATGTTGTGTTGCACACTGAATAAAGTGCAAAATGCACAGATATCTTATTTCTACCTGATCTGACCCTAGCAATGCTTTAATAAGTTTGATTTGGTTATTTTTATACAAATTATTTATGCTGAAATATAAATATAGAACATGCTGTAATCATGAGGCATGAATGGGATAGCATCTAAAATATGAATTGTGTCTTAAACACTATTTTTATACTACATTCATTTATTAAATGTGCAAATACTTTCTGTACTGTATAATGAAATGGGTTTATAAAATACCAGGATATTTATAGGAAGCAGAGCAGCTTTGTTTAAATTTAAAATGCAACAAATGACAGCTAATGGAAAGAAGTGCTAACGTGTTAAATATAGTATCTCTGATATGCTTATAAAGATCCTTTGAGAAATGAAGTCATGAGACCAGAATAGTGTGTCTAAACAGAACAGCTGAGAGAAAAGCTCCCCTTAAAATTCCACATGAGCTTATGGGATGTTTAGTTAACCCATTTTCACAAATTACTGTAATCAATGCAAATTAATTATTATCTTAGTCATGCATTATTTTACACTAATATCTGGAAACACAGTATAGATTTAACACATTGTTTAGTGACTGAAACCCCTTATAAATAAAATTTTACTATTTTTTATATTTATTTATTTTACTGATGCCTTTATCTGTAATAAATAAATATGGAGATATATTTTCCTTTTTTTGCTGAAAAAAGACACCATGTTATATAATTGTTTTATAAAACATATTGTTTTCTGTGACTGTAGATGCTAATGTGTCACGGTGGTGCATAGTCGTTGTAGCAATCAAACATCTTTTAATCTTTATCAAGTATAACATGAAGGAGCATAGAAACACACACTTTCCATAGACGATGACAGACCAAGACTGGTACACAGGGTTCAACTGAAGTAGGGAATAATGAGGGAGACACACCTGAAAGGAATAATGAAAACTAGGTCACAGGGAAAGCACATGGGGAAAACAGGCAACAAGGAACATAAACAAAACATGTGACTGTTACACTATTTATATTTACTTATGCTGATATCTGGCAACACAGCATGCATGTTCTCTGGGTGAAAAAGTAAATGAGTGGTCATTTTAATATCTGCTTATATGATCATTTTACCTGGAAATCTCTTTTTGATGAAAAAAATGGCACTGTGTAATATATGCATTGTTACATAATAAGGTTATATATTCATATTTCTGATCCTGGATGCTGATTGGATGATGCATGTTCTAAGCTGTTGATAAAACATTCCTATGCTAATGATTGTTGCTGTGTTGCTTGTGGAAAGAGTTCTTTTGATTATTAGACTATTTCTTGGACAGTATCTTTACGGTTATTGTTTATGCGTGTAGATTCGGAGAACACGGCCGTCACTCTGTCTGCGCTGCTGGCCAGTCTGAACAGCTGCTGTAACCCCTGGATCTACATGGTTTTCAGCGGACACCTCCTGCAGGATTTCGCTCACTGCTTCCCCTGCTGCCACAAGATCCAGCAGAGCTTCAGGAAGGAGGATTCGGACAGCAGCCTCCGGAGAACAACGCTGCTCACCAAGATGGTCAACCGCAGCCCCACCTGCAGCTCGGGCACCTGGAAAGAGTTCGATCACTCGCCTAAAAGCAACAGATCAGCTCCGGCCCAGACGTGATGCAGGGGCCTCTGGGAATGTGACTTTATTGAGCCACACTTTGGTGAGACTCTCACAGCAGGGTTATAATACTCCAGGCACTGGAGGCTGATTGAGCTCCAGATTAGATAAAACACGCTATTGCCGCTCGGGAGATGTGATGGAGCTCATTCTGCTTCGATCACGTGTCTTAAAAGTACAAATTGACTCAAATAAGTCACTTGTAATGGAGTCTGGAGCTGAGAAATGAATGCAAATAGGGATTGATTGAGTTCATATGAAGATCTGAGCACTGTTGAGTCCTTTGATTGGGGCTTTGGAGCTACTTTCAGCTGGAATCGCCATTTGATGAAGAACAGATTTTTTTAAATAAAGTTATAAGGACATATACAGCACCGTTCAAACATTTGGAATAATATTTAATATTTTTAATAAAAAAATCAAAATGCTCACCAAAGCTCCATTTATTTGGTTAAAAAAAAATTTTGTAAAAACAATAAAATTCTAAAACTCATGCATATTAATATCTGCAGGGAAACAACTTTATAATAAATATTTAATTATATTATTAACAAAAATGGCATAATTATACAGTTTAATTATATATATATATATATATATACTCATACAATTCCTGTGATTAAACCTGTATTTTCAGCATCATTACTCCAGTCTTCAGTGTCCTTCAGAAATCACTCTAATATACTGATTTGCTGCTCAAGAAATTGTTTTAAATGTTGAAAATGGCTCATCTGCTTTATATTTTTGTGGAAAATGTGGCCAAAATGAATAGTTTTATTGAGCAAGGGCAAATTAAATTGACTAAAAATAAATTTATGTGACATAACATATCTATAAAAAAGCTCTTCTTTCAAATATTTCTTTTTTTTATATTCTGAAAAATATATATTGTGGTTTTCACCAAATGTGTTTTCATCATAAAACAATCAATAATGTTTCTTGAGCATGAAATCAGTATATTAGAATGATTTCTGAAGATCATGTGACACTGGAGACTGGAGTAATGATGCTGAAAATACAGCTAGACATCACAGAAATAAATCACATCTGAACATATATTCAAATAGAAAAGAGTTATTTAAATTATAATAATATTTCACATTTTTTACGCATTTTTATTCAAATAAATACAGTCTCAGTGAGCAAAATAAACGTAATAAAAAAAAAAAATCCCAAACGTAAAAAATAAAATGTCCTATTTTTTATTATTAATATATAGAAACATGTTACACAAGGCACTTGATGTTGTATTACGAATTTGTTCACGCCGCCGCTCGTCATGCTTTACAATCTCTTGTCCTGTATTGCTCATATAGATCAGTTGTCCATTACGGAAACAGTGGGAACATGGAAAACGCCGTAAATCTCTTTAGGGACTGTGGCACAATGAGTCCAGCGAGGCATTTCCTGCGATAAGCGTCTACTTAAGCCCGGCGCTGGATTTATTTTGGCCCAGAGTGCGCGACTCTCTCGCCAAAGTAAACCAGACACCTGCTGCCAGGGACAGAGCCGAGAGCGAGCTGGTCGCTGTAAGCTAAATATATCAGTTTCCAGACAATAAATGAATGTTGCACTAAACAAAACATAGGAAACGCTCTGCTTTATGAAATATTAGCCTCACTTTGGTGGCATGAATCCTACCGGGCATGAGGTTTGTCACATAACTGAATGTTTTCACATGGCCAAGCATGTCTTTACTGGTCATTTGTCATTTTTCAGGTGTTTTAATGTACATATAAACAGAACATGTGTTTAATGAGAAATTCTAACAGTTGTTTATGTATATATTGAAGTTATAAATAAATATATTAACATATGGTCTTGTATATGTTAAAGTTTTTTTGTTTTTTAAAGACAGTACTGATATGTTAAGCTATGGAAGCATGTTTCTACCATGAAATAAAAAAACATAAACAGGTAATTGTGACTTTTTATCCCATAGTTTGCACTTTTCCTCTCGCACTTTTGAGAATTGTGAGAGATAAACTCTCAATTCAGTTTTTTCCCCTCATTATTCTGAATTTGTATCGCTCAGTTCTGACTGAGTTTAAATCTTGAAATTCAGTTTTTTTCTTCAGAATTTAACACATTACTTTTTTTTAATCTGATTTTGCCTTTTATCAAAATGCCCACTAAATATGTAAATATTTATGTGGTGAATAACATTAGTAAAAACTGTTAAATTAAAATATTTAAATAATAAATATTTAATGATATTATTTAAAAAAATTCAAAAATTATTACTATTTAAAACATTTTATTACTATTTTTTCTGTGTTAATATATTGTAAAATGTAATTTATTCTTGGGATCAAAGCTGTATTTTCAGCATCATTACTCCAGTCTCCAGTGTCACATGATCCTTCATTCTAATATTCTGATTTGCTGCTTTTCTGTGTTTACATCTCAATATTTACTTTTGTTTTCTATCAAAGTTTATATCAAATAGTTTTGACATTTTTTCACACAATTATAACTTTTTTCATATCAGAATTCTGTGTTTATATCTCAAAATTGACCTTTTTTCTTGCAATTCTGCATTTATAACTCACAATTATGACTTTATTTCTCAGAATTCTTTTTATATCTCAAAATTCTATGAATTAAACTACGAATTTCATAGTTATGACTTTGTTTTGGTAAATTCACATTTATTCCACACAATTCCAACTTTTTTTCCCCCTCAGAATTCTTTTATAGCTCGCAATTTCTCACTTTTCCCTGAATTCTGAGTTCATATATATATTCTGATATATATATATATATATATATAATTTTTCTCAGAATTCTGCCATATTTCTTCAAATCCCACATTATATCTCACTCATTCTCATAATTCTGAGTATATATATCTTGTATCACAGCAGAATAAAAAAATGAAAAAGATAATGGTGTGTTTATATTTTACAGTTTACATCTTGCAATTTAGTTTTTCAGAACTACAAGAAAAAAGTAAAGACAATTTAAAGATTTAACCTTAAAAAGTCCAACGCGCTTCCAAACTCAGCTTTGTTCACTGCCAACTTTAAATGTGTTGCACCTTTCACAATGTCTCGGTGTACTTGTGTGCCAAATCCAATAAATCAAACTGTCAAGAAATATTAGTTCTGGATCTGTGGTGACACAGATGGTGTGTTTTTAGCAACCGAGCCGTTACTAGCACTGTCTGCCATTTAAATGCAACTTTATACCACATATACAAATCCAACTTTTTAATATTGACTGGGTCCAGTCTTGGTAGTTTAGTGAAAGATCGATTCATTAGCAGCTCTGAACAAAAAACAAGAAGCGGACTACTGATGTTTTTTCTCTGCACTGTTTCTCAACATGTGCAAAATGCAGATACTTCATCACAAGTTGCACAATGCAAATTGCCTAGTAGGATCCTTTCCAAACATCCCATAATAGCTTGAGAGCTTCCTGTTTGTTTCCTGTTTGAGGACACATGTCCTCTCCTGCATCAACCGATCTTCTCCTTCCAGTCCGTGAGTCTGGAGACGAAACAGCTGTGGTTTGAATACGTGTGTGAGAGAAAGACTTACAGTCTCCATAGTTTCTCACATCAGATTCACATGTTTATTAACATTCCCTCTTGCCACCTTTGACCTTAATGTATTCCAGACGCAGCCCAGAACCAGGAAAACCAACGGAACAAATTATGCTACATAAATGTTCTTGCGTTGTTGCGTTTCTGAGGGATGCAATGTGAAAACCAAGAGCACATTGTGTTTCTGTAATCGCTTCCATGAAATCCTCCCCGCTGAAAAATAAAACAAGCAGGTTTGGTGGCTGCTTTAAACTGTGCACAGCCAGCATAAACTCTGGTCCTCGCTGCAGGTTATTCTGTTCAGTTTACATGCTATTATATAGAAATAGTTTTAGAATTGTATTATTTTACTGGTAACACTTTACAATAAGGTTTATCAGTTAACCACAGGGCTTAAAAACTGAAATATATATATTCGGTTCACTCTGAACAGAATTGATATTTTAAAGTTTCTGTTCTTACGTTCTGCTTTAAACAGTGCGTTCCGAAAACGGTTTTCTAAAAAAGAAATACTGGTTAATTAAAACATTATTTTTCTAAAACAAAATATTTTTATACATATGACTCATTCTATAATTGCGGGTAAATTTGTCTGTCACAGTCAACTCTGTTACCTAGGTAGACTTACAATGGACACAATAGTGTAACAGAATTGACATTTCTATTAATTTTTCCCAAAAACTCCTCTTGATGGCATAAATGCTAAGAACACATGACACTAATGAAAACATGATTAAAAGAGCTTTAAATAAACCAGTGTGAGATAATGTTCCTTTTCATATTGTGGTAACAGAGTTGATGTTTTAAAATACTTGGTGTAAGAAGTTTTTACATTCAAATATTTTCTCAGAGAGAGCACAGATACTTTTCAGAGCATCAGATCTTATCAGTGAAAGAAAGTGACATCATTTCCTGTAACTTACACAGTTCTGAGAGACAATTCCATCAATTTAAAGGCAAAATATGTCATGATAACAGGGTTGACACAAAATTTGGGGAGACATTTTTTTCTAAAGTAATTTAAATGTTGTAGAATTAATTAACTATTTAGGGCTTTAATAAATAAAATGAATAAACTGCTGCCAAAAGAGAAGTGCTATAAAATATTTTGATTGAACATTGATACATGATCACAAAAAAATACACTGACTAATGCGGACAAGAAGAAATAATGATTTTTAGCTACTTAAGACACTTTTAAAATAAATGATTATATTGTTATAGACTGCCCATCTTGTAATTCATAAAGAACACACATATATTTTATATATTCTCCAATGTTAGCCACAATTTTTAGTGGAAACAGATTCTTTAGGTTAGTAAAAAGTTCTTCACGCAAGTATTTTAGTAACAGTTTGCTGAAAGTGTCTTTGGGTAAACCAAGTTGGTTCTTTTATGGCATCACTTTAAACAAAAAGGTTTTAGACCTTTATTTTTAAGAGTGTAAAATTGATTTCAGAAATATTCCCAGTTTCAAAAAATTCTGTTCATCTAAAAAAAAAAAAAAAAGTATAATATGTATTTTCAATATCGTAACTTGGAAAACTTGGCAAATCCAGTCATTTGATTTCCTCAAAAGTGTTTATTGTATCAGCCTCGTACCAGGCAGTCTGATAACTAAACCTGCCAGATATTGAGAAAATCCAGTCAGATTAGAGCTTGCCAAATCCAAAAAGTACTTTCCAGTTTAGCTGTTTAGTTACAGAGAATGAAACAACCAAGCATCCAGCATCCATAACCCATCTGAACCCATCAGTCCTGAGCAGAAGAAGCTGCCCGATGTTTAATGTTTCTTTTCTTCAGCAGGGTTATTTAGAAGTTCACTGGGGTTGTCAAAGAAGATTTTAAAGCTAACCAGAGTCCGATTAATTTTTCCTATGTTTCCTACAGCTACAATTTCTCATGTATCTGAGGTAATGAAATTGCATGTAGGTCTGATTTTCTCATTTCGGCTGAAGAAGGCCTGCGGTCCTTTTCCGATGATGAATGGCCTTTTGTTCCCAGAGCCGTAGCAGAGAAATTAGCATGAAACAGTAAGATGAGAGGAAGTTTTAATAGGAAAAGACCCTGATCTGTGACAGGAAGTGCACATTGACTCTTATCTCACGCACAGGTTCTGCCTCAGGTTTGCTTTAGCTCCTAAAGAAAATTTAAAGCATATTTTGCCTTGCTTTTATACCTCGTAATGATTTTGTATTGTCTGTTTAATGCCCAAAATATACCATAAATGCATCAAGTTTGGTTCTGTTCCAAGTGGATCGTGTACTACTTGTGTGGTTTTTGCAGGCTTGTTTCGAGCAGATTTCTGGCCTGAAAACCTCAAAAACAAGTCTCTATGATCAAGATGTTTTCTCTCAGAGTTGGTCTGAATCCCGCTCTGCTGAACATGTTGAAAATCTTTTAATAAATGATTTAGCTTGTGCTTAACTTTTGGAAATCTGCTCTGATTGCACTCAGACAACTTGACTTTAGCCATTTTTACACAGTTTTACACTTTTAGAATGGATTTTACAAAAATCTAAAAACAAAACAATGATGGAAATGGATATTGAGGGAAGGGTGACTGATTTTTTTAATGAATTAAATTGGCCTTGTTTTTGTTTTAATAGTTGACTTTTTTAAGTAAAGAGATTTTACAAAACAAGAGAATAAAAACGGGATGGAAATGAATATTGAGGACACAAATTAATCACAAATCAATCAAAAAGGTGTGTGTGTGTAAATATACAGCAAGTTACTGGCATCTAGCTGCATAATTACAGTAAATCTTTTTACAGTGTATGTATACATATATAAATGTGGTTAAAGAGCAATACTGCATTGTACACACACACCTGATAAATCAGACAACATCTTTAAAAAGGTTGTCATATAAAATGAACAAAAAACTTGGCATAGCCTCGTTGCATTTATCTTAATCGTAAAAAAATTGATGTCCGAAATCAGGATCATAACTCCATTATACTGGCTCACCAGTGTAAGAAACCCTTTAGATGCACATCTGGATTTTGAATACAGAGTTTCTGTCTTGTCTTGATGGAGATTAATTGTTTCTTCTCTTCGGTATAACAGACTCCTTTCCATTTGCTCCATCCAGCTGAATTCGTCTGATATGGTCGTTCCAGTGTGTTCTGTGTATATAGATATTAATCCGAGGCCCGGGAGTCACTGAAATCAGGCAACATTTCTTAATTTTATAGGAATTTACATTACATTAACCATTTAACAGTTTTTTTTTACTGTAGCATTTTTACCGGGTTTTTTTACAGTGTACTGTGCTATTGTTTAAAAATTAACTTGACAAGACAAGGGGCATAAAAGTCCCAAAACAAGTTCCAAGCATTGTAACTGACCCAAACCCAGCGCCCTGTACTCTCATGATATGAACTCCAGCTGCGAGTGAATAGAAACGATCAGGAATCACCTCCAACATTACACAAGCATCAAAGCTTTCGTAACCTCTGTCTTTTCCAGCTATTCATGGCGACTGTTGTTTTGGAAAATATCTCTGTTCCTCTTGAGCTCATCTGTAGATGTTCTGAGCTCAGTGATGCATTCAGGACATCCAGCTTTGATTTTCTCTTGTTTACGGCACAGCGACCCCTGAGTAGCTCTTAAAGCTCATGCCGATTTTGTTGCTTTATTTATCAGGACTGTATACTTTTCTGACCACACACTTAACAAGAACACTTCAGCAAAACCATGCATTTTACTAGCATATTTGTTGCTTATTAATTAGTAGACAAAGCACATATTAATGCCTTACTGTATTCGACAACCTTTACCCCTTAAAATAATCACCACATCAGCTACATTTCTTACACTTCCAAATCTACTTTATTAAGTTAGAATAAGCTACATTGTGGAAAACATAATGCTGCAAACTCTACTGTACAGGTGTGAATTTATAGCTCATTTCACTTTTGTTTGAAACAAGTTTTTATTTGCCAAAATTAGAACTTTATGTTATAAACCAAAAAGCCAGCCCAGCCCAGATGAGACAATTTAAGTAATTTAATGCATTACCTTTCATAAAAAGTTACTTTTTAGGGAGTAATGCAATTTTGTTGTGCATTACAAATTTTTAAAGTGTAAAGAAACGTCTAAGGGTACATCGTTAACCCACGTTCCCTGAAGGAGGGAACGGAGACGTTACATATGGGATCTCGCATGAGAGACCAATCGCCTTTGAATCTTTGGAAAAGGCCAATGAATATTGTCGTGCAATAATCACTGCCAGGTGCACCTTGTCACAGCGTGAGTATAAGAGGACACAGCTGGATTGCACATTGCACGAGCCGGCATAAGCGCGACTGCACGGTTGAGTATACCTGGAATATGAATGGCGCGCAGCGATTTCAGCCACGTCTGGCTCCACAAGAGCAGATGGTGGGCGAGTTGCGACATGCGGCGGGAGCGTAGACCACCCTGACGGTTGATGTATGCTACGGCTGCAGTGTTGTCCATCCGGACGAGCACGTGCTTGTGTAGCAACATCGGTCTGAAGCGACAAAGGGCCAGAAGCATGGCTAGCAACTCGAGGCAGTTGATGTGCCAAAGCAGGCTGCTTGCCCATTGCACACAGCACCCCAACCTGTGGAGGAGGCATCCGTGTGTATCACGACGTGCCTGGACACTTGTCCCATGGGTACTCCAGCTCGCAGGAAGGCAAGGTCTGTCCACGGGCTGAATAGGCGGCGACATTGCGGGGAAACGCCAATCCGGAGAGTACCGCGGTGCCATGCCCATCTCGGGACTCGGTCATGTAAACAACGCTGAAGCGATCTCATATGGAGGAGCCCCAGCGGCGTAACTGCGGCTGCAGCTGCCATATCCCCCAGGAGCCTCTGAAATTATTTGAGAGGGACCGCTGTCTTGTGCCTGAATGACCTCAGACATGTCAGCATGGCCTGCGCACACTCCCCCGTGAGGCGGGCAGTCATTTCAACCGAATCCAGCTCCATACCGAGATAAAAGATCCTCTGTACTGGACAGAGTTTGCTCTTCTCCCGGTTAACCTGAAGGCCCAAATGACTGAGGTGCCGTAGCACTATGTCCCTGTGCTGACACAGCAAACCTCGCGAGTGGGCTATTATCAGCCAGTCATCCAGGTAGTTGAGAATGCGGATGCCCATCTGCCATAAGGCAGACAGAGACGGCTGCGAAACAATCCTGGTGCCGGATGCATGTTAGTATGCGTTTCGGCATGAGCATTTTGAATGGCAGCCTCAGAAGGGATCGATTCAGGGCTCTAAGGTCCAGGATTGGTCTCAGCCCATCGCTTTTTTTGGGCACGATGAAGTAGGGACTGTAAAACCCAGACCTCATCTCGGCTGGAGGGACAGGCTCGATTGCGTCCTTCACACGGAGGACAGCGGCATCCGTGTCCGAGTGAACACGGGTATAGAGAATGCCTCTGTACCTGGGCGGGCGCCTGGTGAATTGAATCGCAAAGCGTTGGGGAGCTGTAACCAGGCCTCCAACCGAGTCGCCAGGGGGATCAAGGGTATGGTGACAGCCATACACCACCGCACACCGGCGAACGCCTCGTTGCTCGACTCTCCCTCTGCTGCAGCGGAAGACATCTCACGCCTTAGAGAACACCGTGACAGAACTACAGGCACTGGCAAACGCTCGCGGAGCACCGCCACCGAAAAGCCAGCGAGGCTCTCCGTCTCACCACGGGAAGTGTGCGAGGGGAGCCGTCTCGCGAATGAGAGGCACAAGCACAGTGTAGCGATGGTCATGCGCTCGCAATGAACGCATGAGTCATCCACAAGCACTGCTTCAGCATGCTCCCGGCCGAGGCATGAGAGACAGCAAATGTGTTTCCATATGTAACGTTGAAGTGAACTCGACTGAAGGGGAACCAGTGTTGTACCTGTTGTAGCTATGCAAAGATTTAGTATAGCTGTTAAATTATATCTTATTATTAAAAAATCTATATTGCTAAATTATTGTAATCTTAGTTCAAGTGATGAAGGTTTTGAAAGTCTAAAAAAACCCTAAAAACCTAAAAAAAAAAAAAAGGTAACAACATTTTAGGTTTTACAGTTTTAAGTTAAATTTACAGTTACATACCGTAATTTCATTAACTGATATAATTGTGGGAGCTCAGTGTCAATCACACAAATACTACCATGGTGAGACTTATTCAACTCAAATATGCAATAAACATTCATTTAATAACATTACATGTTGTTAGTTTACATATTTTCTCTGTAAATTGTACAGGAATTTACATTGCATTTAAAAGTTTTTTTACTGTAGCATTTTGACCGTTTTTTTACAGTTAACATCCCAGTCCTTTTTTTACAGTGTACCGTGCTATTGTTTAGAAATTGATTAAAATACAATGTCTGTTATTCTTTTTACTTCTTTATTCAGTACTCCATATCTCTTCAGCTAATGTAATTAACATTACTGTTTGGGTCTTTAAAAGAATCTTTTGAGAGTCGTTGAGAAATATAAATACATGCATGCACTTCTCGTTCGGAAATCGCAAAACAAAAAAACAAAAAAACAAAACAAACCTTTTAAATTGCATAATAGAGATACTTTAAAAGTGACTTTCCCCAACACTGTATCTTAGTGGTTTCAGGTTAAAAACTAACCGGAAGGTGAGGCGCATTTGAAACCCGATGGTGTTTCCCATATTTCCCTTTCCCTGCTGGTTATTATAAACTCCCGTTCCATAACAACAGGCCTTTTGTTATTCTTGCCTGCTGTGTTCTTTGTTGTGATGGGAAACGTTCATTAAGCAGCCTTGTTCAGTTGAGAAGGTCGTTGCAGTCTGAGAGTGATTGATTAAGCGTTGTGTCATATGACAGGAGGGAAATCTCCATCATATACATCTTCTTTGTATACATTAAAACGGATGTCCCACTGTGTTCAAAGGGTCACGGATAATAAATGAACATTTCCCAGAATTCAGTGCAGACTACAATGCAAGAAAACAATCCCATGGTGAACGAAAAGCACATTTATCCTTATCCTATTGTATATTTTTACATAGCAAAAGTTAGATCAACAGTTATTATATAATGAACATAAATGCATTAGCTGTTTTTCAGTAAAAGCACATGCAAAACACATGCATGCAAAGACGGGTTTTTTATGCGTTACTTATCTTGAAAAAAAACTTTCAGAGAAAACATTTTTAAACAAAGACTGAAACGTGTCGTTGATGCTTTTAGCTGTATGGCAAGATGCTAAGATTAACAAGGAGGATGTCGACCATGCCACCCGGAATACACCGGGACATAAGAGCCTTATGCACAGGGACACTGGTTCATTTGCCAGAGACAGGGTGAGGATAAAGGTTTAGACGGTAATATACAACAAAAATTTAAACATACAATAAATACTCAGTCAATACAAGATGGCTCAAGTCACAAAGACACTGGACTAGTAACAGAGTGAGGGGATGGCCAACAAGCACCCTCAGATTCTACCCCACAGTCAATACTCATGACACTTGGCCACTAAGCCAGAACAATGTTGTGATATGCGTGGACGCTCACCACGCCGAATTACAGCCACTTTCAGGCCCATGACTGAAACAGACAGGGTAATTAGCCTTTCCATGTAACAGTACCATGTGCCATGTAAAAGGCACTTTTAAAAGCAGAGACTAACCTGACGCCATCACAACAGCAGACAGGAGAACACTCAACACGTCACATGTCACAAGGGAGGCATTACCGCGGTTGACACGTCCCAAGAAACCAGCCACTTTTATATACTCTTATAAACTCTTTTATATTCACAGCACAGCCACTCATAGGTTCATTAAGATCTATCGGATCAACCTGTCATGAAGAGATCCAATCACTGCTTGGTTCTGCAGTTTAAGTCATGCTTGGGCTACCCTTAACCTGCTACAGCTGTGATGTTGAAGTCTTGTGAGTGTTGTGTAGACCTAGCATGCAAACGTCCAGAATGTACTGTTTTTAAATGGTTAAAAAAAAGAATATATATATATAGATTTTGTTTAATTTTTTAATTTTTATTTTTTTCTGTCAAACAAATCTTTTTTTTAATCATTTTTAAACATTATGGAAACATAATTTTTGACGATTAATAAAAAGTAACCTAACATTTAAAACTATTTTAAAAGAACACTTTGAAATATGTTTGAACTTAAATAAATGTTATTATATAAATGTTATAAGGGGTCAAAATAGAACATTCTATAAATATAAAAGTAAATAAATAAATTGTAATTACATTGTATTATTTATAAATTACAATTGTAGCCTTAGACAGAAACTAGCCTATATGATTGTATTAATACAGTGTGATTGTATTAAAGCTTTTGGAAATCACACAAAATCAAACGTTCACCTTTTTGTTGAAGTAATTAAATAGGCTGCAGCATTACTATTACAAAAAATGTTTCACAGGATTAAAAAACCTAATACCTGAAATTAAAGCACAGGCTTCATCTCTGATCTTTTTGATTTAGATTTTTATTTTTCCGACTACGTACTCTGGAACACAATCTCACGACCAATTCGTACGTATTCGTACGACCTCACTCTATAACCCTGGGTTTGTTAAGGGGCGTGGTTAGGTTTGAGTCATTCGTACAATTTCATACGAATTGACAACTCGTAAAATTAGGATTTAGAACAAATCGTATGAATTCGTACAAGTGAGGTCGTACGAATTAATTCCGTAATTCACGCTGTAATTCCGAGATTGCAACACGTGACATTTCACGCGGTAAATTAGCCTTTATTAAAATGGTAGGTTTGTACGTATCTGTCACTTTTTTAGATTTAATTTACATGCAGGCTTATCGCCGATTTCTCCTTGAAATTTACACAAACAGGTAGGTTTTGTGTCTTAATGTCTTAGATCTGTCTTCATAGACATGCAGCAGCGTCGCTGGCAATCTCTGTGAGCTACACCTCAAACCCCAAACATATTAAACCATCACAAAACAACACACGGCATCCCGCAGACGAGGCCGTCTGACATTTCCAATGCAATTACACTTGTGAAATGTCATTCTTTGAGACAGCACCGAGTGCTTCTGCTCACTGACCCGCTGTCTCGTGAGTTATTGATGGAAGTTCGACTTGATCTTGGATCCGTTCTCAAGGGATCTGGTGGAATGACGATGGTCTTGGACCAGTCTGGCATGATGTTCTCTTGGTTGAGATCCATCTGGAAAGAATTAAGGATTTTTTTGTACCGTGTGAACGGCCAGATGATGGTGACGTCATATAAATGAGATTTGATGGTTGGATATATTTATTGTCCCTCCAGAACATTCCAGAATCTGAAATCACGCCATTCCTGCGTGAGCCGGCCTAATTTCCCGCTGCTTCAGGCTGGACTGTGTTCCTCACAAAATGTACACAGTAAAGCTGTCCGATAATAAAGATGTTTGATATATAGTGTAAAATGGATTCTTAAACCATAGATGGCACAACATTTAATCACAACGCATTTGGTGAAAAGCTCCACTCTTTCATCTGAATTATTATTATTTTTATTTAGTGATAGACAGCTGCATAGTATTTTACTGCAAAAATACTACGGTATTACCAGGATATTAAATATACTACCTTACATGCCCAAAACAATGCTACTACCATGGCATGCTTTTTTTTTAGTGACTCGCGTTCTCTGTTTTGTTGTTGTTTAATAATTAATTTAGAATTGTTACTTTAATATAAAAAGATAAAGTGGATAAAGAAACACAAACAATACACACTAGGCAGAAACATCACAGAACTCATGGGTGTAATTTACAACAGCTTCCAAACGATTTCTATCCAGCATGCAGATCATTTACAATGTCAAGATTTGTTTCCGAGACATTTTCAAGCATTATTATAGGCACGTTTGTGTCATGCTCGCCCAAAATATATTGAATACATTTACATAATATTGAATATCTCATAATGTCTTGAAATGAACTGGTTGAGAGAAATGTCAACTATAAATAAACAATTCATTTAAAATCAAGAAGTATACATACAATTTCAGTGATATTTTTATGCTTATTATCACCAAAGTCCCCCTCATGGAAAGTCTGTTCACTTTACACAGCAAAGGTGGCACTGAAGCGCTTCTGAAAAGGTGTTTAGGTATCTTTACTCAGACTTTATAATGCTGCTCAGAGGTGGCACAACTTTCTGCTCTGAGGTGGCTCATCTAATCTGGCTTTTATGCAGCATTGTATCTTTACACTGAATTCTGAGCAGGCAAAAACAGTGCAATGATGTCCAATGATGAAATCAGGTGACTGAATTGTAAGGGTGTGTGTGTGTGTGTGTGTGTGAATAATACACTTATATAGTGTTGTACTGCGATTCTTTATGGTCCTTCTGGGACAACTTCTGTTATCTCACCTAAACCTACCCCTTACAGGAAACTACATGCAATTTTAGATTTTCAAAAAACACAATTTAGTTTGTTTTTTAAGTCTTTTGAATTACGGGGACACTGAAAAGGTCCTTCGTATTGTAATACCTGTCATACCCATGTCATCATAGACATTTGTGTCCACATAAACATGCACAGATGTGTACATCAACCACAGTGCTTAAAAAAGACTGACCTGTACTTATCAGAAAAGTTTCCTCGCAGTTCGTGCCGCTAAAGGTTGCACAAACAGTTTATTTTTGTTAATTCAAACATGTATTTGGATTAGAATATTTGTGCATCTTCATATTTCTTTCCTCTTTATGTCTTTCCTTGTTGCGGCGAAATTGAAAACAAAAAAACCTTACTAGAACTACGGTAAGTGACCATATCACTCCTGTCTTGGAGTCTGTTCATTGACTTCCTGTTAGGTTTAGGCTGGAACTCTCTACCTGCTGAAATCTCTTAAAAATCTTTTCTAGGTTGCAAGTGCTATAATCAGGTCCTCTGTGCTGTGTATAATGAAGACTGATTGAGAAAAACTAAGCGTAGAGTCCAAATCTGTTCCCCAGCAAAGTTTAGATCCGTAAGATGAATTTTACTGTAAGTGTACCGTGATTTGTTTCTTTTTAATCTCAGTAATCCATCCAAAACAGGCAGAAACTCTAACACAGACTCCTCTCGTATACAGCCAAGCGGCAGTAAATACACACCTCCTCGTCAGCGCCTCAGCGGGAATACACACGTTCCACATCGCACATGACTGAGTGTGCCAGAGCGCAATAAAACTAACAAATGAGTCCTAAATCTCGCTCGTAGACCAGCCATAGGATCAGTATTGAGAGGGGAACCCATTTGGCTCGGCTGAGCTCATAAATCTACCCAGAAGCCCCGCTGCTGCTACACTAGCACCCAGGTAGGGTGTTTGCTGAAAGCAGAAACAGACCCTGGATTGACCTGCGGTGACCCTGGACTGTTTAAATGAAAGCAGACTGAGCCGTGTCAAATCAGTACTGAACAGTGTCACCTTTATTTAGGCTACATAGAGCCTTTAACAATACTGTGTCCAAGCTCACTACAGCATCAGATAGGAAAACAATGTAAAATGACCAGATTAAACACTAAAATATCAGTGAGAGGCTATTCATGATTAAATTCAGTGTTGTGATGATTTTAAAACCCTCATAACTTGAATTAAGATTATAATAATTTCATTTTACCGAACAGCCACCACAAAATAAGTTGTTTTTACATGGAGAGATTAAATCAAGATTAAGAAATAGTTTAATAGCTATGCTACTTTTATTAAATCAAGGATATGCATAGCTATGACAGGAGACACTGGCATCTAGTGGTCATTATAAGACTACAAGGCTTTATTTTCTTGCCCAAAAATAATCGTCTATTATTTTTTTATTAGTCATTAAATGAAATAAATCAACGAATTAACTCTAGTACAGTGTTTTTTAATTATAGGATTGTTTTATGAGTTGATCTTTATCATGCATAATATAGTGCACAAGCTTTCAAAACGACATATGGGTTTGAACAACATGTGGGTGATCATTTTCATCTCTCTTTAATTTTCTGTATTGCTTTGGTTGTTGAGAGGGATTACACGCTGATCTGTGATTCATGTCAGGCAGATATCAGCCGTAACAGATGGCATACATTTCTAGTGATTGTGCACAAATCACATAATCCTCGTGGGATTATTAAAACATGTGTCATGTTGTTTAAACAGAATACACACGATTAAATCTGATCAGGCCGGACAGATTAAGACCCTTCTACAGTCTGATATGGATACGTTAAAACTTTACAGAAGTTCACAGACTGCACTTTCCAGCTGTTTATGCTTTTCAAATGTTGAATTGTTATTTAATATTAAATATAACACATATTTAAAAGTATTTATATAAAATATACTCACTGTTCTGTATTTGGTGATTGATGAACTGATATTAACCAAAACCAATTTTGGCATGTACTGATATGAACTTAATTAATACAAAAAATTTACACATTTTATTATTTTATTGTACTGGTTATGTATTATTTTAACGTCTCCTTATTATATAGCACTTAAAATATTATACTTGAACATATTATTTTGTTATTTTATTTTAAAAAATGTGTTTTTATTGCTATTTATATTTTATTGGACACACGTTATGGTGCATTTATACATTTAAGTACACAATAA
>JAUMHI010000074.1:1231362-1245979 GCA_032359435.1 Enteromius unitaeniatus
TATATTGTTGGTCCTCTGCCATAGTGACAAAACATCTAAACATTTTGTATGGCAGTACTCACACAATGCCAAAGGGATGATGCATTTTGGGGGCACTGACTATTCAGATTAGAAAGAAACGTAGTTCCTGTAACACAGGAGTGCTGTGTTTGATGTGAGTGTTTATTACCCTGAAATCTGACTGGTTGTGAGGAATGTTGTTCTTTGAATTGAATTTCTACATGAAAAGAATTGTTTCCAGCAGCACACGAGCGAGATGTCACAAACGTCCCTGCAATGACATGACAAAGCTGTGGACCGTATGAACCCCGCTTCATACTCATTAACAAATCAGGATGCAGGAATGGGTTTCCGTGGAAACCCTGTTGTGATGGGGGCAATTATCTGAGGCTCGTGAGCGAGCGTCATGCTGTCTCGTGCTCTTCAAACTCAGGCTGTGACTCATCTGAGGAGATGATGGAGCCTGAAAAGACTTGTTTGATGAAGAACAAGAGGTTGTAGGTTTTCAGAGAAGTAAAGGGTTAGTTCACCCCGAAATGAAAATTCTGTCATTAATTACTCACCCTTGTGTCGTTCCAAAACCTTAAGACTTTCATTCATCTTCTGAACACAAATGAAGATGATATCAGAGAGCTATACGACACTCCATAGACAGCAACACAACTGAAATTATCCAGAAACATGATTAAAACATCTGTAAAACAGTCATCAATGGATCAACCATGACATAATTCACAATCTTCATTTGTGTTCTGAAGGTCTCACGGGTTTGGAACGACACGAGGGTGAATAATTAATGACTGAATTTTCATTTTGGGTTGAACTAACTAACTATTTGACTGTGCCAAGTCTTCATAAGTCTCGAGTCTCTATGGGTTGAAGGTGACTTCCTGCAGACATATAGAAACTCTGATGATCTTCTGTGTCTCTACAGGGTGATCAATGCCGGTAAAAGCAGTCTAAACGAGGACCAGGCGTGCTGCGAGGTGGTAGAGCTCAGGAAACGTCCTGCAGACCCGTCCAGCCCCAGCTACACTCCCACCAGGAGACGCTCCTCGCTGCCCAGCACAGACATCCTGGAGTCCATCGACAGCACTGTGAGGTCTTCTGACAACGCTCTCACAGTTCATGATGCAGTATGTTTCTGTTGCACTCATTTTGACCAATACAGTCGTTGGCTACTGCTACAAGTATACCTGGTTTTGAGCTCCAGGGTCATGTTTTTCTGTGCATGCTGATATTTGTGTAATTGTGTTTGTGCAGGAAGTGAAGGAGCTGAACTTCCACTACTGGGCTCTGTTCGACGGTCACGGCGGCTCCGGAGCGGCGGTTTTCGCAGCCAAGTTCCTGCACCTCCACATCGAGGAGCAGCTGCAGGAGGTGCTGGAGATCCTGCAGAACCCGGCCCTCCAGCCGCCCACCTGTCTAGGCGAGGAGAACCCCGTCCACCACCTCCACCCTTCCGCCGGGTGCTCCCAGCGGGGCCTGTCCCGGGCCGCTTCCCTCAGAGGGGCCGTCGGGGCCCCGGGTTCCCCTAATACCATGGCCCCGCGGTTCTTCATGGAGAAGAAGATCAAACAGGAGAGTCTGGTGGTGGGAGCCATAGAGAACGCTTTCAAGGAGATGGTGAGTCTTTAGCTCAGTTACTGTAGTAAACTCACACAGCCACCAGATGGCAGACGGAGATCATTATTATTATAAATGACTGTTGAAATTAATTTGAGCTTTGCATCAAAGAAATAAATAGGATTTTAACATATATTCAAATACAAACCAGTTATTTCAAATTATAATAATATGTCACAGTTTTTTGATCAAATAAATGCAGCCTTGGTGAATCTAGTGCACTTCCAGATTAAAAGCAGTGTGTTTGTGTGATCTCAGGACTCTCATATTGCTCGAGAGAGGATGCTTTACTCTATATCTGGAGGATGTACCGCTCTAGTGGTGGTGTATTTGCTGGGAAAACTGTATGTGGCCAACGCCGGTGACAGCAGGTGAAACCAAACCTTTCAGTTTTGTAATATTTAGCATATTAAAAGAGGTTTTTGTTGTTTTTTTGCAGTGTATGCAGCAACTTTATGAGTTTAGAAGCTTCTGCTTTGACTTAAGTGCCTTTATTTGAGGAAGAACTTTTTGCATAAGAGGAAACTATAGTTCATCGGAAGGGACTGAAGTTATTTCCATATTCTAGTGGAGTAGAGCAGACGTATTCAAGCTTTTTTGTGTGTAATGAATGAAAAGAATAGTGGAGATCTGTTGTGAATTGTGCTAAGACCGTATTGAAGTATTGGTTTCCGTTAAGATTATTCATTACATTTTCTTTACTTAATCTTAAAATGGCTTAAATTTTAAATTCAGAAAATAATCCACCAAACAATCATGGTTTCCACAAAAATCTGAAGCAGCACCACTGTTTTTAGCATTGATGATAATCAGAATCATCATGAATTGTTGATGATTCTGTCAGCTCTCTCTGTGATGTGCTTCAGGGCTCTGATCATCCGCGGAGGAGAGATCCTTCCTTTGTCCAGCTCCTTCACTCCTGAATCAGAGCGCCAGAGACTTCAGTTCCTGGTGAGAGAAATCTGCATTCACTCCTGCGACGTTCAGCAGCTGGCCTTGGGATGTTTGTGTGCATTCTTTAAAGGACAGAATCTCTGATTATGGAACACGTTTCTGGGTTTCTCAGGCTCACCTGCAGCCGTCTCTGCTGGGAAACGAGTTCACACACTTGGAGTTTCCCAGAAGAGTCACGAAGAAAGAGGTCGGGAAGAGAATGCTGTACCGAGACTTCACCATGAACGGATGGTGAGTTCTGGATCTGATTAAAGTGACCAATCAGGGTTTTTGAAATAAGTATTTATCAAATAAAATTCAATAATAATATTTATAAGCACTGCATGAATATAATAAGCATTAAAATTATTATATTAATATATAATATTTGATTAAATAAAAAATATTTATTAGTGCTGTTTTATCATGATTAATTGCATCTAAAATGTTTTTATTTATATATATGTGTGTGTGCTGTATATTATATGACATATATTTGCATGTGCATAATTATTTTAATATGATTAACGTTATATATTAATATGCTTAATATAAAAACAACATATTTTTCTTCCATGGTTGTGTATTTATGTATACATAATAATTAAACACACATATATTATGTGAACTAAAATATATTTTGGATATGATTAATAACGATTAATTGTTTGACAGCACTAGTATTTATTAATTACAATTTTTTTCTACCAGTTGTTAATGACATAAAACCATAGTTGATATTATTGATCTGTAAAATAAAAAATATTAATCAAATTAATTTAATATAATTATGAATAATAAGCATTATTATCATTATTTATTCAATAAATGTAATATATATTTTAATAATTATTATGTAAATATGTATTATTTCTTATATTAAAATAACAATTACTGCTGATAATAATATTATTAATTAACAAAATCATGATTGTGGTAAATCGATTGTGAAAAAGAGAAACAAAATATATTCTGGTTGTCAATTCATACTTAAAATATAATAGTTATTCAAATAAATATGGTTTACAATTATTAATCAATAAAATCAAATAAATATGATCTATATATTTGTACAGAAAAGGACATTTTGTGGCAAAAGCAATTTGTGTATTCAAATAATAGTAATATTATCATTATGTTCATTATTTATTAAATAAAAAAAAAGACATGAATAAAATCGATTAATTATTGTTTTGCGTATTTGTACAGACATCAATGGGGAGAATAATTCTACATTTCACATCGTACACAGGCTTAATCTGATTTTCCATGAGAATGGATCTGGTGTGTAATCTTTGTGTAATCTAGGATCTGATTGGTCTAGGCTGGATCAAGTGTTTATAGCCGCTGCCTCAGGAGACATGATGAACTTCCATTAGTGAGTGAATGTGTGTGATCCTGCTCAGAAGTGTGTGTGTAATTGAGCTCACGACCTGCTCTGTCAGACAGGGATGTTAAATTGTGTGGGAGTGCCACTGCATCCAGGACTCAGAACCAGTATACATTATTTGCTCCAATGTCTGAATTGATTAAAGATCAGAGCCGTTCCAAACCCAAATGACTCTGGAATTGCATGGAAAAAAGGATGATAGTCACAAAGGAGACCCAGTCTTATACACCGAATGAATGTAAAAGCATCTTAACATATATACAGTATATATGTGATGTCTGCACTTTATTAGATTAGATTAGATGATTAGATGAATGAGAAACAGACTCAAATTCCCAAAAATCTTTGGTCTGTATTTTTTAGAATGGAAAATATATGGACCATACATTATTTAAACCTCTTATTTCGTGGTTCACTGAATATTCATTTTTGGCAATATATGCTACAGTTTGGGGTTGGTAAGATTTGAATGCTCTCTGAGTCTCTGTGACTCATTTATCTGATCACGTATCAGTAAAATAAGAAAAAAATGTAAAATAATTTTATTATTGTTTGCTGTTTAAAACTTTAATTAAAATAATTTATTCCTGTGATACAAAGCTGAATTTCCTGCATCATTGCCACACATTCATTATTATCATTGTTGAAAACAGTTGTTCTGCTTCGTATTTTTTGAAATATTTGTAACCTTATAACTGACTCCAACACTGTAATAGATAATTTCGTAACTATTTTACACTTTCAAAGCAATGTTCAGTGTTACTTTCTCTGTAAAGTCTCAGTGCTCTTCTCGGTTCTCTTCAGCTTCAGCTGCTGTTTGATGTCTGTTGTGGTGTTTTGTGCAGGGCCTACAAAACAGTCCAGGAGGAAGATCTGAAGTTTCCACTCATATTCGGAGAAGGAAAAAAGGTAAGACGGCAGTTGAGCGTATTCCTGCTTCAGAAATCACAGCTCACTCGATTGTGATCGAGGTCATAGAAGGGTCATCTGGCAGTCAATTATGTGTTTAAACTGCTTACGTGTCCTGAATCTCATCTGGGTCAGCCTGTCTCTGTTTACTATATCAATACATGCTCTAAGACTTTAACTTTACTCTCTTTACTCTTCCATCAGAATGTAACAACTTGCTTTCTGGCTGATATTATTAAGGCCAGATGTCCGGAAAAGAATGTCAATTATCTTAAGTGAATGGTTTTTTGTACAGATTAGGGATTTTAATTAGTAGTGTTTCATTAATTTATTTATTTTGTAGTTCTGTCTCTTTAAGAAAGAATTTGAAGGTAAAAACCTTCTGGGTTCATCTTTGCCAAATTTGGAGAATGAACCATCATATCAGAGAACTTTAGAGCAAGAAGAATGTCAAGATAGATTATACATCTTCAGCTTTTCAGAAACACTGTGAGATTTCACATGTCAGACTGCAGAAAGATTTCTCACCGTGGAAAAGTGGGTAATTAATTAGTAGTCCTCACTTATTAGTAGTATTTAAAGGTGTAGTTCACCCCAAAATTGGATTTTCTGAAATGTGACTGAAATTCTGAAATTTTCTGAAAAGATGAGTTCTTCATCAGATCAGATTTGGAGAAATGTAGCATTGTGGAACTCTCTCAGCAATAGATGCTCTGCAGTGAATGGGTGCCGTCAGAATGAGAGTCCAATCAGCTGATAAAACGTCACAATAATCCACAGCACTGCAAGCCAACAATTAATGTCTTGAGAAGAGAAAAGCTGTGTTTGTAAGACACAAATCAATCATTACAATGTTTGAACTTCTAACCCTAGTCCAATTTTCGACTTTCTTAGTGGAGGAAGCTTTATTATGAATTATGGACTCATATTTTGTCCAGAAGCAGTGTTTTGAAGATTTTAACTGATGGACTGTTATCAGCTGTTTGGACTCTCATTCTGACGGCACCCATTCACCTCCATCGGTGAAAACGTGATGTAAAGCTACATTTCTCCAAATCTGATGAAGAAACAAACTCATTAACATCTTTGATGCCCTGAGGGTGAGGACTTTTTTTTTAATTATAATTGGGTGAACTATTCCTTTCAGCCTCTAGCACTAGTATTAAATGTGAGTGTGTGTGCCATCCTGCAGCGTTTCTGCTCCAAACGGGGTGTTAATGTGTTCAGTCTGTGGTGCCGAGCTGAGATCAGTCTGTTGTGACGGGTGAAACCAGGAGGAGATCGGCCTTTAGTCAGGTCTCAGCTTCACAAGGCATCTGTTCTGAATCCCGCCTCGTCTCAGGCTCGATAGCGTTCAGTTCTCTCCTCTGTCTGTGGGAGGCTGGAGGCTTTGGCGGGAGCAGATATCAAACACGACTCGGCGGCGGCGGCGGCACGAGGGAGTCTGAGGAAGCAGCTGGTTGAGGGCATGTGTATTATTAACCAGCAGGGGTCTTTTTCAACCATAGCCAGTGGCATTCTGGGAAAAAAACAGCTTGCTGAATTCCCTCTGAAATTTGTTGGGAGGTTGGTTTTACATGACTCCAAGGGTCTCAATAAATGTCATCAGTCCCTCTTATTTATGAACCATCTTCAAGTACACTCTTAAAAATAAAGGTTCTTTAGAGGCATCTCTGGTTCCATGAAGAGCATTTAAAGGATTACTCCACCCCAAAATGAGCATTTTTCCATTAATCGCTTAATGTTGTTCCAAATCCATAAATGCTTCATTTGTCTTTGCAACACAATTGTGATATTTTGGATGAAAACTAAGAGACTGGTGACTGTCCCATTGACTGGCAAGTAAATTATACTGTCAAGGTCCAGAAAAGCATGAAAGATAAATCCTCAAAAATAGTCCACCTGCCTTCTGTGTTTCAATCTAGATTTTATGAAGTGGGAAGAATGCTTTATCATACGCTGTTTGCGTCCAGTAGATATTCTCCAAAATGGTGACTCGGACATGAACTGTTGAATAAAATCACAAATGGGGGTAAGTGATTAATGACAAAATGTTCATTTTGGGGTGGAGTACCCCTTAAAGGGTTAGTTCACCCAAAAATGAAAAATCAGACATTGACATTAACATTCATACAAAAATATCTTAATTTGTGTTCTGAAGATGAACAAAGGCCTTACAGGCTTGGAACGACATGGGGGCAAGTAATTAATGACAGAATTTAAATTTTTGGGGGGTGAACTAACCCTTTAACATCTATGGAACCTCAAAAGTTCTATATAGCAGAAAAAGCTTCTGTAAATTGTTAATTGTGCTTCACACTGAAAGCTTAATTGTGGAATCAATGGGAAAACCCCTTTTAGAACCAATTCACCATTCGCCAAGGTTTTGATTGACAGGCGATCTGACCAATCATGATTCAGAATCTGCCACTTTGTCTGATAAACAAACCAGACGGGAGAGTAGATGAATGACTTGAACTTGAAAAATGTTAAATTGACATCGTTCTGCAGTTCTTTCATGTTTATTTCATGCTATAACTAGTAAAGAGGAAGAGATTGGTTCATGTTCTCCTTGGACTGAAGCGCTACAGAGATGCGTTAAAATGCCACAAAATAGTATTTAATGTTTTTAGTTCTTACAAAATACCCAAATTTGGCTTGTCGTACAGTAAATAAAGGGGCGGGCCTTTGCAGAGGGGCCACACATTACATTATAGAAGTATACCGTGCTGGAAAGCCTCTTATGTTGTTGTGTTCTGTGCCTCAGGCTCGTGTTTTGGCCACCATCGGCATCACTCGAGGACTCGGTGATCACGACCTGAAGGTTCACGACTCAGACATTGCTATCAAGCCGTTCCTCTCCTGTTCTCCAGAGGTTTGTAATTCATTAACACACAATCAGATGACTGCATTATTCAATATACCGCTAGTACCATGGTATTACATGTTTTTGGACATGCACATGTTAAAAAACGTTTTTTTAAATACAGTGTATTATAGTTATTTGTTGTTGTGTTTTGAACAATATATATATATATATACCCTGATATTACCATGTTGTTTGGTCATGGTTTACCATGCTTTTAGGACATGCAAGTGCAGGAAATGTTTGTTTGTTTTTTTACCATGGTATAGTTGAATTGTTAAAATTAAAGCTTGATAAAACAATTTAGACATGTACCAAAACATAAAAACGAATGAAAATGACAATAACACAAAATTAAACATTGCTGTGTAGTTTAAAAAGTACCATGGTATTACATGTTTTTTTTTTTAATGGTGGTTGAACATGTAATAATAACATCATTTTGTTAATATTGTTTCATTTAAACAAGAAAACAAGGTATTACTGCTATTATTTTTGCTATGGTACCATGGTATCCCCATTTAATGCTTTTACTGAAGCATGATATCACTGCGGTACATTTGTAAGGGTTTCTGGGTCAGAAATCAGGTCTGTTCTGCTTATTGAAGTAACCATATATGTTGTATAATCGCAGATATATTTATATCCTCATTTCAGCTCAACAGCTTTAAATTGCACAGAATCAAGCCACGGATTTTGCTCCAGTGCTTGTGTTTACCGTCATTTTTACCGTCTCTCTGCCCCTAAGACAGTTTGATCTTGTCAGAATAGAGTTGTGGTCTTAAAGCAGCTCAGATCCTCCAGTGACACAAGTCTCTCTCCTCTCCAATCTTCTGAAGCTCTCTTGATCTTTAATTCACACGCTGTGTAAAGTTCATCCGCGGTTCATCCCGCCGTCTGCACCTCATCCCAGTTTTTTCTCTTTCGGCTTCTCTTTGATCTGTTTTTCTTATTCGTCCTCCTCCTCCGTGCACTTTTCCCCTGTTATGTGCTTGTGCAACGAGTAGAAGTACGTCAGCTATGCATGCGGCATGAACTCTGGCTGGGTCCAGTCGTTCCTCATTTCCTGTCTGTTGAGCAAATACTGGGTCAAAGGTCGAGGATGGGTCACCGAGGACAACCAGACACTTGCGCCAGATATGATTTCTATCTGTCTAATACTGCGTGTGGTATATCTGAAAAATATAGATAATTAAAGGTGCTGTAAGGTTTTGACTAAAAAATCTCTCTAGATATTTAGAAAACATGTTTGGTTTGAAAAATAAAGCTATAGCCAGTAATTCTACTCTGAAATGTGTGTTCTGGGGTGGAATGTCTGTTTTTTTGCGGTAGGCCCATCTTACAAACTGCAACTTAAAAAAAAGAGAAATTAATAAAAAACAAAATAAAATAAATGTATAAACAATTAGAAATGTATACTTGTAATATAATTTTTCTGTATTTTTTATTATTACTATATATATATATATATATATATATAATTTTTCTAAAGTACATGTACTCTGTAACTGTAAAATCGTAGACAACAAAAAAGTAGACAACTAAATAAAATATTTATATATTGAACAGATGTATTAATTTATAAAAAATTAGCATTTTATATAAAATCAATGTACATTATTTTCTTTATTTTCTATGTATTTGTCTATTTTACTATTAAATAGTAATTATACCATATATTTTATACCGCTTATACCAAGCGATATGACAAGCAATAAATATTTAACAAATAATTTAACGACAATATATAAGTACCATATTCATAATCACCCAATATTATGTATTGTTTTTAAAATCAGCATTGATTTGTATTGAAAATATAATTGTGCGTAGGTTTTTTTAACTTTAAAAAAATGTAATGCTACACAATAAATCTTATGAATATGTTTCATTTTTTTCTTTTTAATAATTATTGTTTAATAATTTATTTGTTTGATTTACAATTTTTTTTACCGTGTTCTTGCTATGAAAAAAGTGATGACATAAAATTAATATTAATAAATGCATTTGTAAAAATCTAATGCTCACTATAAATCTATAATTTCTTAAATAAAATTTTTTCATAAAATTAATATTTGAATATATTACATATTTTTTAATATAAGAATTTTTTACATAAATTTTATATTATTGCATCCTAAAATAATAATAATTTCACATTTTGTCTTAACTTTAATTTACGTTTAATTTGCATTTAAGCAACGTAATAACTCTCAGTTACATGTAACTATTACTTCCCAAAACAGAATTCTGTGAATGTTTGTGTAATATGTTGTCATTTCTACAGGTGAAGATATACGACCTCCCTCAGTTTGAGCACGGCGCCGATGATGTCATGATCCTAGCTACAGATGGACTCTGGGATGTGCTGTCCAATCAGGAAGTGGCAGAGGCGGTATCTGGTTTCCTTGGAAACTGTGACCCTGATGACCAGCACAGGCAGGTTCCTCTATGTTGGTTGAGCATCAACCATCTACTCATGCAACCTTGAAGACAAGCTTGATGAGTTATTTTGAGCAACTACAAAGAAAATGATTTTGATGGTGAAGTTGGAAACAAAGGTTGCAAAAGGTATTTTTGGTTTTCTCAAAGGACCTTTCATTTATAAGTTCTTAAAAGAAACATTAGTTTCTTCATTTGAAAAACATTTAAAAAATGTTTCTACTATACCTTCTGTGCAATGGAATGATTTCCAAAATGGTAATGGTTCTTCATGGAACCTTCAATTCCAATCAAGAACATTTAGTTTTAAAGATCTAGGCGAGCAACTGAAAGGTTGTAGGTTCAAGCCAAAAATAATTACTGTACATCAAAAGCACATAAAACACACTTCCAAGATTTATCCAAAACCCCATTATCTATTCACCCTTGTCATTCCAAACCCATGTGACTTTGTTCTTCTGAGTATGTCGTTCAAGTCGTCTGGATTTGCTAATTAGCACTGTTTTCAGCAAGGAGGTGGAACTAATTAATGAGTTCATGAGTGGAATAGATGTTTACTTTCTGACCTCTGGACTTTACATCTTCTGATGTTTTGCGACACATAAAGTCATATAGGTTTGGAATGACCTGTCCCTTTAACCTCAAGTTTCTCTTGGAGGGATGAACCTGTTACTAGTGAGCTTCAAATGATTAAAAAATCAACCACTAAATACCATCTTTGTCATTTTTCAGGTACACGATGGCAGCTCAAGACTTGGTGATGAAGGCACGAGGTGTCCTGAGGGACAGAGGCTGGAGGATTGCCGGAGACCGGCTCGGCTCTGGAGATGACATTTCGGTCTTTATAATTCCTCTCATGCATGGCAATAGCCAACAGCCTCAGCCTAGCTGACCAATCAGAAGGCAGGGCGCCAATCGAATCGGACCGAATCCGTCTCTAACCCAACATTCAGATTCTCAGACAGCGTCCTGCTGGAGTTTAAGGAACCCGTTGTGCGTTTGAACTCATTTACAACATGAGCACTTGCTTTTAAGACTTAAAAGTCAATGACTGCTGACTTTGAAGACCCACGTCAGCGCTCCCTACCTCCGCGTGGGCTGGTGGGATCAGTATATAAGTTATAACTTTGCACAATGACTAAAGGAGGGTCCGGTTCTTTGAAGTTCTCAGTGGACAGATGCGCACCCTCCGCAGTTTGTTTATCCGCACTCATCTGGCAGCTAGGCGGAACCAACCGTGTTTTGTTTTTCCTTTCAGCATATTAATTCATCCTCTGAATGTTTAGTTTGCGGATTTGTTTTTTTTGCATTCCCTGAAAAAATCAAAGCAATTCTGGCTGTTATTTGTACATCCTGTTTTCAATGACTCCAAGTTACTGTAAATGAAAAAAAGAGTAGTGTTTTAGTTTCTCCTGTGCTCTTGTAATTTGCAATAGTTACTAAGCTAATTAATGCCGATCTGATCTTCCATTCATCACGGCAAGATTTTTAGGAAGATACATTTTTAAGGAACAATAAATCAAGATATCTGATGTACAGCGACCATTCCCTTTGATTTCTATATGCACCATCGTGAATTAACACCTACCTGCAATCTGTTCTCCAGGGCTCCTGTGTGGAGGTTTGGTGAGGTCTGACTTACGATACATCATGTTCACAGTGGCACCTTCCTCTTCTACAGCACAAACCCGCTGTGAGCATTTGGAAAGGCTTTCGTATAAACACACACACACACACAATGTGCAAACACTCACATACACACTCCCCAAGAGAGTGGCCATCTGGTCAGCACAACCTGAGTGTGACCAAAACAAGACTAATTTGGCCAGGGATTCAGCTGTGTGTGTGTGTGTGTGTGTGTATACACGGACTGCTCTCTAACACACTTTAGCGCAGTCGTTTGTGTGGGTGGACGGCACTGCAAGGGCATCACATGCTTACTAAAGGAGCTTTCTGGGAAGTGCACACACATGCACTGCAAAAATGATTCATAAACTCCAATAATGCTGGCCCACCGATTTTAATAAAAGCTCATTGAAGATATTTCACTAGGATCTTTCTAAAGTAACTAATAATTTAATGTTACCCCAAATAATGTACCCTCTGTGTAAAAAAATTGAAAGAGAATAAAGACAAATCACAACAAATTGAACGCTTTGTCATGATTTATTTGGCTTTATTATGTTATTCTCAAGTCAAATTTGGCGCGAATGAAGAAACAACTGCCTTTAAAGATAGATGCTTTTGTGTTGATCATTGAATTTAAATTTTTTTTTTATTTGTAGCAAAAATGTAATGCAAGCTTAAGACTTAAAAGAATGGACTAGGATCCAATTCACATCAAATACATAGCCTCCGTCTTGACTTTCTAGTCTTTTTTTGTTAAAGAAAGAAAATCATACGTTTGGGTAAGAAAATGGATTGCATTTAGGCTTAAGAATCCGTCCAAGAAAGATTCTAACACTTCATCTGTGGCCATTTAAATCATAAAAAAAGGAAGCAGCAATAATTGTACAGTCTTTAGTTTCATGATCTTGGAGTGACTTGACGTTCAAATGGATGGATTGACCACCATGACCAGCCAACATCTGTGATAATGTTCCCAGCAGAGACCACAGAGTTTGATAGACCCTGTAACGATTGAATGGTACGCAGGTGATCTTAACCCTGCTGGGTTCATCTATAAAACGCTCTTGAGATTCTGAACATCACAAAGGCGGCATCTCTGGGTCACAAACCTGGTCAGAAGAGAACCACTGAACGATTCTCTCAGAGTTGCATAAAAGGCTTCCAGCCTACGTACTGCATGAATGACGTCAGCACATTATCTGCACTAATCATGCACTTCCGCTATAAACTACCTAAAACATATACACCAGATCAAGAGTCAGATAGCTAGATTGCACAGCACGCAGTTGACGAAAATAACATCCTAAAACACACAAACATCCAGATTGGTCTCTTTAATAATATTAGTTAATTCACACGTTAAGATTTGGGCTCCATTCCTTCCGGGATGAACTGGAATGTAAGAATTGAGATCAGGAAAGCACATGTTTAGCACACCCACATACACTCCTATGAGGTCTTGGAGGGGTTAAATGAGGCTAAACCCTTTGATGACATCAGAACACGTCATCCCACATGTGCAATAACACCACTTTCTCTACCACGCTTAAACACGATCATTAACTGGAGTGCGTAAAATATTAATTTTCCACGCACGTGCTCTGGTTGAGCCCAGGCAACGTCGTTTCTTACCGCGTGACGTCACGATCGATGATTCTACCGTAGTGGGCAGAAAAAGCCACGTCACAGCTCTCTTCATAGCAACAGTAGAGTATGACCTACATGTATTAGCCATCCCAAGGGCAAAATCAAGCATCTATTAAAATTAATAACCCTACCCGTCGTGCTCCCGAGGGTGATATCTGCTTTTCTGCTGCGCTCGACAAAAATACACTACTTTAGTGGAGAAAACTGGGGCATATTTACCATACAGTGGTAACATTATTAATAAAAGCAAAACACAGCAACGTGTTTCATAACACACATTTATTGCATTTCAATGAGACTAACACTGAGCACACATTTACACAGCTCTACAACTCTCAGAACAATTTTAACATGCACAACTGTAACTATATCACGCATGCACACACACACAAATATCGCATTTCTCCAGGCGATTCGGATTCCGAAGCGAATTCCAGCTCGGGAAGAGAGCAGCCAGCTCTGGCAAGGGAGTAGCTTGCGCAGTCATCTCCATAACGGGCAATGTCACATCCCAACCAACAGCACAAACTACTACCTCAGCCAGTGCACGGCCAAACCGCTTCGGAGCTCGTGAGAATGAAGCGAATTCGAATCCGTGGAAAAAGAAAAGCGAATTCCGGGAATCCGGTCTGAACGGGTGTAGAGCGCGCGAAGCCTCCGAGCTGAATGGTCGTAGTACTCGTGAGCGGGCTACACTCCCTTCTGCCGCTCCGCTATTGGCTGGGAGCTCAGCCAATGGGGTGTCAGAGAGACACCGCCCACGACGCACACACCCCCAAACGTGGCCACGCCCCCCGCGGTCCTCAACCAATGGCGAGACACGAGACTTGTAGCTCGTGATTTTGAATGAGTGGATTGTGATTTATAGCAGTGTTTTCCCGCTACTTCAGGAACGTGATATTTGGCCCCTGCAGTGGAGCCCCGCCTGAAAACGTGTATTTTACAGTAAAATTAAAATTCTCATAACTATTAG
This sequence comes from Enteromius unitaeniatus, assembly GCA_032359435.1. NCBI lineage: Eukaryota > Metazoa > Chordata > Actinopteri > Cypriniformes > Cyprinidae > Enteromius > Enteromius unitaeniatus. Next base: position 1,245,778 of record JAUMHI010000074.1, read on the forward strand.
TTCAACCTCCACAACATTTAGTCATTCGTGCACATTCTGTTGTCTAGATTTGCACTACTTTTTCTGATTTGCACTCAATACCATGTGCCCTTATTTCAATATTGTATAGCCTTCTTGTTATATGCATAATTGTATTTATTTAAATTTTTACTTTTCATTTTTGTACTTGCATTTTTCTATCCAAGGGTTTGAGAGTAACGTA
>JAUMHI010000074.1:1246392-1260993 GCA_032359435.1 Enteromius unitaeniatus
TGTTTTGAGAAATGCACTAACTGCTGTGCAAATGTTAATACTGTTGTGAGAAATGCACCAAAGCGACTGAGAAAAACTGTAACTCCCAGAACACGACCATTGGGCTTGTGTTTGAGCTCAGTGGTAAAAATCTCACTGAAATCTCTTTTGTGATTACCAACGACTTAAAAAAATGGGGAACAAACTGATGTGGGGATTCCATCTTTCAATATCATAATTGATAATTATAGTAATGTTTGAGGATCAATCCTAATCACACTAGGAAAAATAGTATCACAAACATCAAAACAGTAGTATAAAAATATGGCTTTACGAAACATCCACCAACCAATAAATATAAGAACATGCAATTAATAACTATAGGACTAAAATTGTACTTTTCCCAATTGAGTACAATTGCAACTTTGCATTTTGACTACAAAGTATGTGCTTTCTGCAAATGCAATTGACTAGTTTATTATTTTTAAGCTATGCCATGACTGTGGAAGTTTCTGGAATGGTTAACACTTATATCATACCCTGATAGCACATCTCGGAGATTTCTATTAGATGTCTGCATTCATGTCTACAAGATCTGATATATGTCTATAGGATGCTTGCTTTCAGATGTCAAATAGATGTCTATAAGATGTCTTTAAGATGTCAGACAGCAAGTGCTTTCTAGACCAAGACCTGTATTACTTTGTTTAAAAATGTATGTGACCACCTTGAAAACAATAATGCAGTCTCTTTTGTTAATTGATAATAATAGCACACTGCTCCCATCCAACCAAGTAATACCCAGTATAGCATGCCAGAGACACATTTCAATAGAATGAGAGCCCAACTGTATTTTGCTGTAAAACAAACCCAGTCAGTTATTTGGATATACATATTCACAACCTAAAAACTATCACAGGTCGTGGTTATTCTGCACGAATTACTGCCTGATTGTATATTAAAATGTTTTTATTTAATGCTTCATGCATTTAAAAGAGGTAATTTTTGAATCTACATGAACTACTGGCCTGCGCTAATGGAAGTGAAGTATGTTTCATAAATAACCAGAGGAGCAAAACATTGGATGTTCATAGAACTGTACCATTTATTATTGTACACACACCGGGTTCAACCCTTCTCAATGTGACTAAAGATGACATGGAATGTTACAGTAAGATCTTGCATAAAACCCATTGCTGTTGAGAAAATTTCACAAAAAAAGATCCTTCATGTATTTATTATGATTTTTCATACTTTCTTTTTAAATGGTTTTGGACTTGATTTTCAATCCAAATACGTAATTCTTAATTACATCTTTAACACTATCACCAAACACTGTACATTAACTCCCAAGGGGGGGGGAAACCAAAAACCCATAAAAACAACAAACACTGCAAATTTAACGTAGCAGTTAATACATCGTTAAAGTCGGCCAATCAGAGTCTACCGTCAGCTCGTATTAGAAGAAGCTTTGAACGATGGGATTTGGAGCTGTCGATCAACAGTTACCATGGCGATGGGGGTGAATCGTCCTCGCGCGGCGGCGGCGTATGAAACAGTCACATTCGTGTTTGCGTTGGAATAAAAATGTTCAGTCACGATTCGCCGTTCTGCACTTTGGAGACGGGCGGTTGCATGAAGTCTTTGAAGGGCCCCAGGGCGTCTTTGAGGGCGGAGCTTACTTCAGGAGACGAGCAGGTGATGCACTCCACCAGCGTTGGGTACAGAGCGATCACCTGAGCCCATACGTTCCCGTCCACTGACGCCCGGACAGGAAGAGGAAGAAGAGAGAAATGAGCTAAACAAGCCTGGAACCTGCCTACGAGGCTTCAAAGTGCGGTCTATGTAGGCAATAGAATACTCAGCTGTACTATCAATAGGTTTTCATGTTTATATTACATTATGGTTGCTGGTTGTTGAAGGACAACATTTTCTCACCGTTCTCTGGTTGAGTCTTTTTCAAGGAATCCATGAGAGTGCTGATGGCTTTTAACACAAAGATGATCTCAGTCACTTGTTGCCTTGAAGATAAAAAAAGGAATGGTGAGAAACACTTAGGATCAAGGTCTGTGCTGTTTAGTCAGTAGTAAAGTCCACTTAGAAACATATCCAGCTCACATTTTATTAAGCAAAAAAAAAAAAGGAAGAAATTATATTGTTTTTTGAAGCATATCTTTAGATCTTTATTACTACTACACTGCCGCTTAAACATTTAGGATCAGTAAGATTTTTAATGTTTTTAAGGGAGTCTCTTCTGCTCAAAAATACAGTAATATTGTGAAATCTTATTGCAATTTCTAATATCAGTTTCCTATATTAATATATTTTAAAATGTGTTATTTCTGTGACGCAGTGCTGTATTTTCAGCATCATTACTCCAGTCTGCAGTGTCACAGGATCCTTCAGAAATCATTCTAATATACTGATTTATTATGAGTGTTCAGGTTTGATCACAGAAATCAATTATATTTATATTATATTAGAAAATGTCATTTTAGTCATTTAGTCAAATAGCAAAAACATTTCACAAAAGAACCTTTTTTTCTGTATTTTTGATCAAATACATTCAGCCTTGATGAGATGAAACTTAAATCTTACTGATACCAAACTTTGACCAGCAAAAAAAAAAAAAAAAAATTATATATATATATATATATATATACACATATACATACACACACACACACACACCCCAAAAAAATCTACATAATAAAAATACATAATCCTCTTAAAATTATTGCAAAAATTTATATACATTTCCATATTTTATATTATGTTAATTTTTATATTTTACATTATTATATATATTTTGACATCCTATTTTATTTCTCAAGTGCTTTTTCAGAATACAATTCTTTTCAAAGCAGCTAGAGAAAATACACATTTTAATCATAGAATATCATTTGATGAACAGGGAATCTAGCATTAAATGACAAAACATCCTTAAAGGTAAATACTACTGAAAATTATAGAAATAAAGAGTGCTTTATTAAAAAATAAAAAAGGGGGGAGCTGTTGAATTGAGCAAACCTGGGCAGCGGGCAGCGTCCACTGAGTCTCTCGTCCTCCACGTATCTCCGGAGCACGTCCTGTGCCCTCTGGAGCAGCACAGACAGAGCCATACGAGAGATGTAGCCCTCCTGCGGCGTCGACACCTTATTACTGAAGGAGAACTGCAGGAGCGTCTCAAAGCACACCTTCGAGAAATCCTCCCGCATACGGATGTCCATTTCAGCCTCTGCAGGGACGAGAGGTATACTACAATCCATGCTTCTGACCAGAGGTATTCTCTATTTAATGCCGTTAATCTCGTTCTGTTCCTCACTCAAAGCTTTCGTGTGACTTATATCTAATGGATAACTTTAATTATGCTTTTATGCAACATCTGAATAAATATGCTTTCCATTGATGGATGTCTGGATAATATTTGTCTGATATGCAACTACTTGAAAATCTGGAATCTGAGGGCGCAAAAAATATAAATATTGAAAATTCATGCAAATGAAGTTCTTAGCAAAAAAAGGTAAATTAAGTACAAAATATCTTCATGGAATATGATCTTTACTTAATATCCTAAAGATTTTTGGCATACAGTTTTTTTTTACATTTTGACAATATAAAATATATTGTTGTTTGGAGTTCACTGTTGCTGAAAATGGCTGTTTTTTCCTTTTGCTTTCACTCCGTACCTGTGAAGGATGATGACTGGGAGTGAATCGATCCTTTATTGAGCATGCTCATGATACGCCCTACGAACTCTTTGGGTATGAAATTGGCAAAAGGTAAAATCTCTGTGCTGATCAACTGCACCACCTAGAGGGGAAAAAAATATATAAATATATATTTAAAGTATATTTCTTATAAATAAAATATATTAAATAAAGTGAAATAAAATATACATATATGTTAATATTATATTATTCATATACATATAACAAATATTTACAGTAGCTTATTGTACACATACACACACTTTTTTATTTATTTATTTTAAAATAATGTATCATAATCAAAATTTCTCCTTCTTAAATGTCCAAATATCAGTCTCACACATTTATTGGCCCGCCACTAATAAGTCATGATAATAATAATAAATCTAGCTCTCGAAATTCTAGAATTATATTAAATGTCAGATGAAATGACCTCGACGTCTACAGCCTCGTTCCTCTGGAACTCTTGTATGGACAGATTATCTGGAGGTGTGCTGTGGGACACAAGAGGAAAACAAGTGAGGATGGATATGAAACCAAGGACTTCTTTTATTACATCATGTTAGGTTGGACACCTTTTGGCAAACAGGAAGTTTTCAAAGGCGTTTGCCAGCTCCGGCCACATCGTGTCAAATTTGCCTGAGGATGCTTGTTGCCGGGCAACAGGGAGTCCAATGGAAAGCACTTTGAGCAGAGAGGAGACGGCCAGTTTCCAGGTGCTCTCAGCAGGACAGGCATACTTCAGACCTAGAGGAATCCTCAGAGTCTAAATACAGAGAAACAGGTTTCTTCTTTTAAACCCGCACCGGTAAGCACGCTGCTTCGACTGAAAGTAGGTGACATGTGGAGACTAAGAAATGCTATTGAGAATGCATTGTGTCTAACAAAACTACTAATTCACAACCAGTGCTGGTAAATCCAAACAACTTAATTATTAGTCTCATGTTTATAGCAGTAGGTTCATTCAGAAAGAAGAAGAAAAAAAAAGACCTGGGGTGAAAGAACAATTGTTCAAGAACTGAACAATTTACTGCCTTTGTGTGAATGATATGTATTCATGTTATCTATAAAAAGTAACTAATTTTATTATATAAAGTGCTTTATTTTAGGAACCCAGAGATTCCAGATTCAGCAAAAATCAAATTTGTTGAGGTCCGTTTTATAAACAATTGATTTTTGCTTTGTACCTTGATGATGTTTTGTAGGACTTTCTCGTTGATAACGGCTTTGTGACAGGCTGTTTTATGATAAAGATCAACCACCACCTCCAAAGATCGCTCCGCAAACGGCACATAGTTTAAGGCCACCCACTCCGCCTGGACACAAACAGAAAAGAAAACTTAAGACTTTCAATATAAAAAAATTAAGGCATTATTAAATGAACAAATGTCTCCTCCTCAGCCTCAAAGACAAATGCTGGAGTATCAGAGAAGGACAGCGAATAATCAACACATTCTCCGCAGCCAGCCAGCACATCGGCTCTTAGTTCAAACAAAACGAGAAATACATAAATAAATTAAATAAAAATCACATTTTTTATAATATTACCCCTATTATCTGTAAAATGAGCTACAGGACTGGACTTAAATGCAGCAGATGCCTGGAAAAACACTCCCTACAGATTTCCACAACATTATGTTTGTCAAACTTCAATAAAAAGTTTCACGTTACTCTGACACGGACCATATTATTAGATGAAAACTACAGGCCAAGCACAAGACTGATGCACAAGCGTAAGTAAACTGCTTTATATTAGATATTGTAAAAATCATGGTGAGATTATTTATTTATTTATTTTAGATTGATATATATATACACACACACTGCTCAAAGAAATAAAGGGAACACTAAAAAAACACATCCTACATCTGAATGAATGAAATATTCTTATTAAATACTTTGTTCTTTATATAGTTGAATGTGCTGACAACAAAATCACACAAAAATGATCAACGGAAATCAGATGTATTAACTCATGGAGGTCTGGATTTGGAGTCAAAAAAACACTACAGACTGATCCAACTGTGATGTAATGTCCTTAAAACAAGTCAGAATGAGTCTCAGTAGTGTGTGTATGACCTCCCTACAACACCTGAGCATGCTCCTGATGAGGTGGAGGATGGTCTCCTGAGGGATCTCCTCCCAGACCTGGACTAAAGCATCTGGCGACTCCTGAACAGTCTGTGGAGCAACGTGGCGTTGGTGGATGGAGCAAGGTATGATGTCCCAGATGTGCTCAATTGAATTCAGGTCTGGGGAACGTGCGGCCCAGTCCATATTATCAATGCCTTCGTCTTGCAGGAACTGCTGACACACTCCAGCCACATGAGCTCTAGCATTGTCTTGCATTAGGAGGAACCCAAGACCAACCACACCAGCATATGGTTTCACAAGGGGTCTGAGGATCTTATCTCGGTACCTAAAGGCAGTCAAGCTACCTCTGGCGAGCTTATGAAGGGCTGTGCGGCCCTCCAAAGAAATGCCACCTCACACCATTACTGATCCACTGTCAAATCGGTCATGCTGGAGGATGTTGCAGGCAGCAGAACGTTCTCCACGGCGTCACCAGACTCTGTCACGTCTGTCACATGTGCTCAGTGTGAACCTGCTGGAGAGAACAGGGCTCCTGTGGTGAATTTACCAATCTTGGTGTTTTCTGGCAAATGCCAAACGTCCTGCACGGTGTTGGGCTGCAAGCACGACCCCCACCTGAGGACGCCAGGCCCTCATACCACCCTCATGGAGTCTGTTTCTGACTGTTTGAGCAGACACATGCACATTTGTGGCCTGCTGGATGTCATTTTGCAGGGCTCTGGCAGTGCTTCTCCTGGTAGTGCCTCCATACTCTGGACACTACACTGAGAGACACAGCAAACCTTCTTGCCACAGCTCGCATTGATGTGCCATCCTGGATGAGCTGCACTACCTGAGCCACTTGTGTGGGTTGTAGACTCCATCTCATGCTACCACTACAGTGAAAGCACCGGCAGCATTCAAAAGTGACCAAAACATCAGCCAGAAAGCACAGGAACTGAGAAGTGGTCTGTGGTCACAGTGCTGCTTCCTAAGTGGGCAGTTTGATTACATTCATTGATTACAGTTACATTGTGTTGTTTATGTGTTCCCTTTATTTTTTTGAGCAGTGTATACATATATATATATATATATACACATAGTACGCAAAACTGTTTTATTGCATTTTTGAATGGCATATGCATATTACTTTTTACACATAACATTGAAAATGGAAGGATAGGTCAAGCACATTGCACTGTGGGATAATGTATATGTAGTTTTATACTGCGATGTATACAGATTGGCATACTATGCACTAGTGATGCATGGGTTGGGATTTCTCCACTCCGCGGGTCCCGCTTTTATGAAATTATTTGGACCGCCCCAGCCTGCCCCGCACCACTGTATCTATTTTTACAACCCTCCCCGCACCCGCAAACATTAAATAGACATACTATAGGCATTGCAATCCAAACAAAATTGCTTAGAAACATCGCCCTGTAAACTGGTGACAACATATGATTATGAACATGAACGATATCAGGTCATATTAATAAAAAGATAAATGACACACATTTTAAACATTTACAAAGCAGCGTTTTTCATTTATCACATGGAAATGTTCATTTAGCTGCTTGGCGTAACTTTATCAAAGGACTTAATTTATGAAAATATATATTTTATAGGCAACATACATGGATTTTTTTATTTAATTTTGTTATTAATGACCCGCCCCACAAATAAAGTGACAATTTCTTAACCCGCCCCGCGTGACGAGACGACCCGCACATCACTACTATGCACAGTATACATACAAGAGTAGTATGGTAGTATGCTACTCAGAAACAGTCTGTGTTTATTGACCACACAATTCAAAAGATAAAAATTATATATACATATAAAGAATACTATTGGTGGTGTTAAGAGAGTTTAAAATGGATTGAGTTGAGACTCTACCCTATGAGTGTGTCAAATTATAAAACTTTTCACCAAATATCATAAAATAACTATTAATTCGTCAAAGTTTATTTTGGCAGTTGTTAGAATTAATGAACAAATGAGGCTGACAATAATGAATGGAGAAATATAAATGTTATGACAGTATGAAAGAGCGAAGTTTGTCTTATAGAGCTGTTAAATGGAGCTGAAATTAGCCGAAGGGAAAAACGAAGAGAAAACGAGGCAGAAAGCCCAAACGAGAGACAGAGATATAGAGGAAGACAGCGGGAGGGAGGAAGGACTCACCGGTGCAAACAGTTGGATCTAAAGTGGATCCGTATGAAGTACAAAAACAGAACAAGAGAAGAGCAGACAAATGTTTACTACCGCTGCTGATCACCACCACACAACACACTAATGAAACTACTTTAAACAATGACAACAAAGACGAACAAATGTTCATGTTTAAACATACTTTGCACCTAAGCAAACGGATTGGTACACACTTCAATATTTCACATTTCTGCCCATTTAGAACTTGATCCACATCTTCTGTCAAAAATGTGTGATTAAAACATTTTAAAAGCAACAACATGATCCAAAGTACTCAAACATGACTAAAAGTGGCACAAATCAACTTAAAAAACACAAAAACACCATGAGTAGAAAACTAAATCAAATATTTTCTAAAGAAAGCCACTGAAACTATCCATTGTCCCAAAATATCTATTAAATGGTCTTAAAACCACATCAAACAGGAAAAGAGATGCCTTAAAGACATAACTGTAAACACTGCAAAAGACTAAAAAAAAAAGCAGATCATCACAGAAAATTGTTTTATGACGATGATGATAAGTGTATGTATGGTGTGTCAATGAACAAGAAAGAACAAAAGCAAATCTTGAAAACAGATGAAAAAGTGAAGACCATGTGAGGTGGAAACAGGACAGAGACTCACCTGGTTGTATTTGGCATTGGCCACATGTTTGGTCTCCATCTTTCCATACTGAGGAGGTTTACAGGAGAACTCCACGAACAGCAGAAGCTGCTCAAAGATGGCGGGATACATCACCTGGAGATTCTCAGAACCCACACAAATTGCCTGGAACAATGACGTACAATTTCATTTAAACATCCAAAAAGACGAAGAGTCTACAAAGAATCTCAATCAACTGATCTAGTTAACATAAGATAGATAGAAATTAGTTTTGGTGTAGACAAGTCCACTTGTCATCAGTAATTGGTTTGTTTGATTGGTTGGTTGGTGGAAATACTAAAGTCCCGTTCACACCAAGAACAATAAATATGAAGATATCTATATAGATAACAATATTAGAGTCCACACCAGCGAACTATAGCATCTGTTTATTCTAAGTGCGTGTACGTTTGCTGCTTTAAATTCTAGAGCTCGTGAGAACAGGATGGATTCTGATTGGCTGATTGTCAGTGTTTGCATCATTCAGCAGTTGGAAAAAAATAATTCTAGAAGTGATTTTAACGATATCGTTTCTCTCTGCCTTTATCGTTATAGTTGTGGTGTGGACTCTGCTATTCTTGTGAAAGATGTTTAGAACTATATCTTTATCGTTATCTTGCTTGCTGTGAACGGGTCTAAAAAATGGGACTGAATGGATAATTAGTGCTTGTGTGGTACTTGCATTCATAATGCAAAAATTCTGTCCCACAGGGGCAAACCACACAACAGAATCATCCAAGTGTGAAAACAACCACAATTACTTCAACCAAAAACAAACTCTTGACAGTCCACTTAAAAACACAACACTTCATTAAAGGGTTTGTTCACACAAAAATATTAATTAATCCATATTTACTCACCTTCAAGGCATCCTGGGTCATTACTTTCTTCTTTCAGATGTATCCAATCAGAGTTTTGTTAAAAATTGTCTTGGTTCTTTTCGGCTTTATAATGGCTTGGGCAGTACTTTTGTTCGACAGTTCGACAAGTGTACACATTCATATTAAAACATACCTCACACGACTACTCCGGGGGTGAATAAAGGCCTCCTGCAGCAAACGTTTTTATGACGTATAAAAACACCCGCACATGCCATTATAAAGCTTGAAAGAACCAGGGTTTTAATATAACTCAAATTTGATTCCTCTGAAAGAAGAAAGTCATATACATATAGGATGCTTTTAGGGTGAGTAATACATGGACTAATTTTCATTATTGGGTGAACTAACACTTTAACCAAATTCTGAAGATGTTCTACCTTCTGCAGAACGTCAAGGGCAGTCAGGACTGCTTCCTGCAGGCTGGTAAGCACCGCTTCCGTGTAGGAGGGCAAGATGAAAGGCGAGGAGTCTGAGCTTATGGGTACAGACACGGCTCCATGCAGAATCACCCCCAGCTTCTTGAGGTCATCCATGCTGAACCCTCCTGCAATGTGCTGGTACAGCGCTGGGAAAATCTGTATTAGCGCCGTCAAGAAAGGCTGACTTGGTACGAAGACTAGTTTATCTGTTCCACCACTAGGGGGTCGAGTGCACTCGGTTCCTATCCGGTACCAAGTGTTCCACGCTGACCACCAGAGGGCTGAGTCATCCAGCTCCTCTCCAGGTGGTGGAAGTGAAGGTTGGGCACCGTAGCGCTGGGCTAGTCGCTCGGCAAGGGAATCAGATCGGACTAGGGGTCTTCCCGGGCCAGAACCCTGTAGAGACTCCATAAGGACAGGAGGAACATCCATAGCGAGAGCGTCCGGTCTATCTGTGTCTTTAATGGGTGTGACTAGCTGGAGTATCTCCTGGAAGCTCTTGAGGGCGGCGAGGGAAACTTCATTGTTTTTGCTGAGCGCAGCAGACTGGATGTGGTCCAACAGAACTTCCCAAGCCTTGAAAAAGTCACCTGCAAGTAAGAACATGACTTTTAAGAACCAAATTCTGAGATACGTCTTTAAGAAACCACATGTCTCATTGCTTACCCAGCTGCTGAAGCAGGTATCTTCTGGTGTTGAAGATCCGAGCTACACCGGCGAGTGTCAGGACCCATGTTTCCGCCCACTGTTTCTCTGCTGTGTCACGTGAGTGGTGGATGAGGATGTTTCCCCCTCCGGATTCGATCTTTTCCTTGTCAGCAGTGGTGGAGGACTTCCTTACACAGTCCAGCAGATGAAAGAGAACCTGCAGAGCAATGAGCTTTGGTTATTAGCAACAATCAGGAATGGACTAGAATTGGTTTAATTTGGTCCCCAGTCAAGTCTGAACCAACAAATCAGAACAGAATCAGCCAAGTCTGCTCCAGTACCTTCCAAACCACGATGTTCCATGTCGGTGGTTGCAGCAGCGTTCCATGAGCAGCAATGGTCGAGAACATTGTCTGGCCAGCGCTTTTCCTCACAGCCGGCCGTGGGTCCACGCACAACTCACCCAGCTTGGAATACAGGCACAACCACAGGCAATCAAAAGGCGGCGCAGGGTGGAAGGGTCGGTTCAGAGGTTCACCTTTATCTTGGGCCTGTTTCAAGAGAACTGCTTCCTCCCTCTCCAGCTCCTCTGTAATTGCTTCTCCTCTTTGGAAGAAGTAGTCTGAGATGTTCCACTGCATGGGAAGAAGACGACTCTTGGTCATCCACTCAGTCAACTCAACCATCCCAAAGCAACACCTTCAAGGTAAGAGTCTTTACAAAGCAACACTAGCAGTACTCCTCACCAGCAAGCCGATAGACGTCAGGCTGATGTTCAGCTCCTGGTTCTGGAGCCCAAAGCTGCCAGCTACATCCACCACAATTTGGAGGCACATGCAAGGCATTGTGGGTAGGAAGTCGGTCACCACCAACTGCAGGCACTGGAAGGCTGTTCGTATGAGGGATTCACTGTGGAACAAAATGTGTATTAGATACAAATGTGATTCCCACTTCATATCTAAATCGTGAAGACTTCCTTGGTCAACCAGCCTCAAAAGAAGAACCATGCAAGTTGAGGGTTAGCTCACCCCAAAGTTACAGAGTTACATCTTCTGACATTTTAGAGAGCATCACAATGCATACGTGTGGATTCCTCTTGGCATAAACAACCGCAGATTACGTTCATGCGCATGTTTTTCCAATATGGAAATTCTTGCTTGTCTCACCCCTGGTCATTCCGGATCGCTCCGATGACCCCAAGCACCAGTGGCCATCCCGGTCCGAGACTGTCTCCCTGGTTCTGTAGGATCTGTAGGACACACTCCAGCTGTTTCTGTCGGATATCTGCGTGAAAGACGTTGGAGAGCTCCTTCAGAGGGTTCAGAAGCAACAGCTGCAACCTCTGAGGAGAACAAGGGATTGGTTAAAGATGTCCAATCAATAACCCAAGTCAAACTAGTAGCACTGATTTTCGTTCATCCCAATTAATTTCAACCTGGTTCTGGGACAGCGGTGGCTCGTGTTTGAAGGAGAGTCCAGCTTTGATCAGTGAGGTGATGGCCTCAGCGCCCCACTCCCTCATTCGAGCGTTAGGATGCTGACAGACCTGATGAGATAATTGCACAATAGGCTTCATGTTCAATATTTCAATATTTTCACACATTCTTGAATGACTTGATGAGATTCACCCATTAATGAAATTAACAACAACACAGAGACAAATCAAATATCACAAAAGGAGAGTGAAAACGCATCGATGGACAAAATGACATCAGTAACACAAACAGGGAGCAAAGCAATATACATCGGTCATAAAAATAAATCATTGCATGCGCACTGGCAAATTATACACAAAATATATATAGACTGATTTGCAAAATCATTACGGTCAGAAAGGTCCTTTCACATTAAATTCTAAAAACTACAAATGACCCTAACCCAACTATTTAAACTTTGACTCCAAGCTGTACGACACACAGTTGAAGATATATAATTATCTCATAAAATAGCCGTTCTGTGATCTGCTTTTCACGCAGAGGTCAAAGCAGCACATGACGCTTATGTTGAAGCCCTGATGGGAATCATGTGAAAGAAACTTAAGCGAGGCAGTCGAGATCAGCTTGAAAACAACAACATCTGATTAGCAAAACGACAGGAGGCTGATTCATTCCTGAAAGCACTGAGTTTCATAAAAGTGTGACGAAGGACAGATCGATTCATAAAGAAGAGTCGCTCCTCAGAGAGAAGGATTTCTGCATTGAAAAAGAAAGTTCAACACTTACCTTCTACAAAACATGTGGCAAGAGACAGAGAAGGAAAAAAGATGGAAGAAGAAAAGGTGAGGACATGAACTGTGCTTCAGCATTTACACAACTACAGAAGAAGTGCGAGTACAGCAAGTAAAGACCAGAAGGATCAGAGCGGTCCGCCGTGTATTAAATATTAACATCTCAGAAGAGGGCTCATCTCATTACAGTAGTTATTTATTATTCATTAGTTGTACAGGTATTAGTAATATTTGTTTGAGCAAAATTAGTAGTATCTCAAGACCCTGAACCAATTTTACTAATATTGTAGATGAAGTACACAGATTAATGCCAGATTAATGCTAAACTGTGTAAAAATATAAACAAAACAATTGCAAACCTATATAAAAATTAAGTTTGTTTACATGATATGCATGTGTACTGTGTTTATGTATATATCAATACACATTCATAAAGTATATATTTTTGAAAATATATTCATTCACATAAATGATATACACACACACACACCTAAATATTACACTTATATATTATGTAAACAAAATCTTTATTTTGGATGTCATTAACCACAATTAATGATTTGACAGCACTTCACACACACACACATACACATATACATATATAAGTATATGTATATGTATATATATACACATTTGTTTTTATTATTATTATTATTTTATTATTTTGAAGTTATATCCATAATTAATAAATAAATAAACGTACACGAATAAAAAATATATAATAAATAAATTATAAATCCGATAAATACAAATAATATATACAAATTAACAGAGATGGCGTCAAAATAAGCATATATCAATATACTAACAGTATAAAATGGTATAAATAAATAAATACATAGTGAATTTAAAAAAATATGCATATATATTAATTATGCATAATAATACATCATATTTTACATAAAATAAATGCATTATATATATATATATAAAAAAAAAAAAACTAAAGACTTTTTTTTTTTTTTTTTTAAAGCAATATGTGTGTTGTTGGTGTGGACTTGGCCTCTGGACTTACCTCCAGTAAATGAGCCGTCAGAGGCCTCCAGAGAATCTCGATCCGGTCCATATTAACCAGTCCGGTCTCTAACAGCTTGGCCACGGCAAACAGAGATGGCTCCTAACCACAGAGATAAGAGAAACAGACAGATGAGAGCTGAATGATCATATATGGATTAAATTAATCTATAATTAGCTTTAGATTCTGAACGCACCTTGTTGTTTCCGTAAGCCATTTCCATGGCCTCCATGGATAACGAGCACAGAGCGTTTATCAGGTGATGCAGAGAGACATCGTCTAGGTATCTACAATCACACACACACCATGTGATCCTATCACTCATCTTCAACTAAGCAGCACTCTTTAAAACTCACTGATACGAAGTAAATCAAGTCAACTGAATTATTTCTATTCTGATGTTGGCTTACTGTGAGCTTTCAAAGAGTCTGGACAGGATATTTGATATGACGGGTAAATCGGTCATCACCGCTGTGGTCAAAACCTGCAAACCGAAAATAAATAAACACCGTTATAAAGTCATAAACACTTCTTTCCTCTTCTCTAGCTTGCTTCCTAGTCTAATGAACCAAGTATAGTTTGTTACGAATATTGCTTTTGTTCCTCTTTTATAAGTCACTTTGAATAAAACAAAACAAAAAACATTTATCAAGAGTCCTAGCAAGCTGCATATCTAGACCACATTTTTAACAACACCAGATTGTTTCAAATTAAGACCCAGTACAGTATATTTCAATTTGTACACTATATATTTCTATTTTTTATGCACACCATATTTCTATGTACAGTACA
>JAUMHI010000074.1:1275605-1295605 GCA_032359435.1 Enteromius unitaeniatus
TATATATATATTACACACACACACACTCATATATATATATATATATATATATATATATATTACACACACACACACTCATATATATATATATATATACACACACACACATATATCCGCACTGTATTTATATATAATGTATCTACACACACACACACACACACACATATATATATATATATACATACACACACATATATCCGCACTGTATCACACACTCACACACACACACACACACACACACACACTCATATATATCCGCATGTACCTCTTTGACTGGAGGAAATTTCTTCTTGCACTCCATGGACAGAGAGCGCAGGTCCGCCTGCATGTTGTCCAGGAGTTTCTTGACCGCTTCGGGGCTGCTGGTGCTCATCTTCAGGCTCACTCCGCTCTAATTCAGCGAATGACGAACGATTATTAATCGATTAAAGCGCCGGGATGCTTCAGCTCCAGCGCGAGACACATAAATAAAGCCTCGATCCCGCACGCATCAACATCCGCTGCTGGCCACAATCATGCTGATCGATCCGCTCGAGATGACCTTTCTGCCAGATATCATCTATAAGCGCGCTTGTCTCCTGAGTTTCAGGATTTTTTCTTCATTCCTGGATCCCATAATGCCTGTGCGGAAAATGACACGTCACGTCAGGCGTCACTTCCGTAAACACTGACCGGATCCGCAGAGAGGGAGGGGCTATGGCGCCCCCGCGAGGCGCTCCGCGGCGCTGCAACGCTTTCATCGGCCGCCGGACGCCAAAAAGTGACCAATAAAAGCCGGAGCACACTTTATTTATACGCTCTGACTGCTATTTAAGTAGCCTAGATTGCATTGTATTTTTTAAAAGCCTGTACGATAAAACAATTGCTGTATTTTAATATGCATTTACATATGCATATTATGCAAGATATGCATTTACAGTAAATGTAGATTATTAGTTCAGCAGGTACTATATCAAGTGTTCAAATCTTGTATTAACAAAAATATTTGCAGATTCTTTTGTGCAAATGCAAAAAAAATCCTTGCAATCTAATTACAATAGATTTCTCAAACATGTGCATAATAGTTGCTTTTTATTATTGTTGTAATGTACATGAGTAATACAGTATATCTGGCTCAATTTACAAAGCTGTACAGGTTATATACACAAAGACTGCCGGTCGTCTGCTTTCACAGGACGCTTCCAGCACTTCATATACATCATGACAACATGAACCAGTAAAAACAAGGAAAAGAAATACATCTGATTGATTTGTGCAGATGTTAAAATTTTTTATACATTTACCAGATTTGTTAAACAGTAGATTCTACAAGACAATCGTGTGCCGCTTTAATGAATTCCACAATAAACAATATAAAATCATGAGATACAATGATTTATATCCTTAAACAAGTGCACAAAAACGATGAATGACCCTGTGTAACACTGTAAATTGTTTCACATCACCTCAAAACAGTACCATTGTATTCTTCCTGATCTCTGCATGTAATACTATCAGATTTGTAGTCTAAAACCTTCATAGGCATTTATAACTCTGAGTATAAAACCCCAGGCTTTGCTGTATTTATGATGCACATCCACATGGATTCTTTAAACACTAGTTTGCTTCCTTAGAAAGCAGATGCATTGATTGTTTGAACCGAAACAGTCCTAAAAGACACTCCAGTTTTTATTTCCAACATTCACTTTGATGGTGTTGTACTTTGCCACCTGCTGGGCAAAGGGTTTGGCGGGAAAAAATAGTTCATAGGCTTATTATTTGATGACTCATGTCATTCCAAACTTTTTTAAATTTTATTTATTTATTTATTTATTTTTACATGGAATCAAAGCCAAAAAATGTAAAAAAACAACAAAAAAACGGCCGACTTTTTTAACGGTCGACGAGCTGGAAGTAAGATATAAAGCAAACGCTTAATATGTGACTACTGTATAATGATATAAAAGTAAGTAATATACAGCTATTATGCACAATATTCTGGTTTTTAATTGAAAATAGCCTATGCAATTTAGGTAGGCTAATTCCTGAACGAATGTGAGAGACAACAAACTTTATCAAAGCCATTTAGTCTTATTAGGCGGTAAATGTTTATGTTTTAACAAACAAAAATGGTCGGAAATAGTTCAAATGATCACTTACAGTAAGTTTGTTCTTTTACTACACTCTACAAAACACTCTTTAAATAATTCGTAACAGCATCTGTCCTATTAAAAACAAAACAAGCAAACAAAAAAATGTCCAACCCATGCTTACTGCCCAAAACGAAGATAAAACAAGATGAACTAAAATTGCTCGCATGCGACCAGGGGTGTTTTTATGTTCCACTGAAGACATAAGGCCTAAGAAATACAGGTTTGGAATGACATGAGGGTGAATAAATGATAAAAACAATATTTTATTTTCTTAATATCAATTCCAATAGTTGCTCCAACCCTTCACTCCATCATTTTAAGATCCAAGAGGCTTTGGGTGTTACAGATTACAGAGAATCTTCCTGTTCCACTTCAACCTTTCTGAATCTACTGGTAACGCTCATCATATTTGGCCAGGTTTAGGCTGTTCAACATTTGTGTCAATATTACTGAGAGCAGAATTTTATATCCTAGAAGCACATAAATACTCTTGCAAATCAGAGCATATTTAATTTAAGGCAAGACACCCAGGTGAATTAAATATATACAGTCAGTTCCATGTATAAATTTGGGCACTTAATGAATTTTTTTTCATTATTTTAGCTACTGACCAAATATATTCAAGGTACAGTTTTACAGGCTTAAGTTGCACACTCCAAGCTTTAATTTGAGGGTATTCACATACAAATCAGAGGAAAGGTTAAGGAATTACAGCTATTGAATATGTAGCCTACCTCCTCCCTTTTTCAAGGGACCAAAAGTAATTGGACAATTGACTCAAAAGCTGTTTCATGGAAAGATGTGGTCTATTCCTTCATTATTTCTACATTAATTAAGCAGGTAAAAGGTCTAAGTGTGCCATTTGCCTTTGGAAACTATCATACGGTCAAAGATAATCTCCATACGTGAAACAGCGAAATATAAATTGAAAAAACTAAATAAATCGATCAGAGCGATAGCAACAACATTAGGAGTGTCAGCAGTTTGGTACATACCAAGAAGGTAAAAAGTGGAATATTCTGCAATGGCCGAGTCAATCTCTTGACCTCAAACCGACTGAACAGCATTTCACTCACTGAAGACAAAACTAAAGGAAGAAAGACCCACAAACAAACAACTGAAGTGTGCAAAGCAACCAAATCTCGGCTGATGTCTATGAGCTCCAGATGACAGTCAATGTCTGTGAAGGATTCTCACCAAAATATAAAAAAGGACATTTTATTTATAATTACATTTATTTGTCCAATTACATCTGAGTCCATGAAAGTAATAGCACTTCAATCACATCTTGATTGTTTTTTAAATCTATTGTAGGGGTGTATAAAGGCAAAAACTCAAGACTCAGTGTCTAAATACTTCCAGGCCTGACTGTATATATATAAACCACACAAAATACTGTCAACAGACAGAAAAAAATTATAATTTCACCATATTTTAAAGTCAATCTAGTGCCATGTGAGCAAACCGCCTCCGTATAAATCCTCAGAATATAAACATGAACGAAACTGTTAAGTTCAGTGTAAGTACATACAATACGACTTACTGTACGTAGAGACAAATCTCATTTTGAGAAAATGGCTTCACAAAATATGTCTTGTGTAGTTTAAATCATTAGATGCAAAAAAACATCAAAGTGTATTTTAGGTGTTTTCTTGTCCAGTGCATAAAGATGCCCATAATCACTTTTGTGGCTTAGCTAAGACATAAATTAGAAGCAATGCTAGCTATCCAATATCATATTTAAAATCAGTGAATACATCGAGACATTCTGCTGTCTATGATATTGACACAAACTGTGTTTTTGTGTGCTCTGATCAATGAGAGCAAGCTCTTCGAATCCTCTCTCAGAGCGAGGAGAGGTGGAGCGTCACCCTGGCGTGTCTGTCGTAATGCTTATTTGGCTGCCAGTACTGTGTGAGGTATCATGGGAAGGTTTAGAAGCACCACCCTCTTGTGGTCCATCACCTAACAGTGCGACTCCTTCTCGCTGACAGGGAAGTACCCGTCTTTGGTAGGACCACCTCTCTGGCGAAGAGTGTCGCCATCGGCTGCAAAGATGGCCTGGAGTTTCTCCTGCTCTTGTCTGGTTTTCGGGAGGTCCGGCGAGGGCGTGATGAGCTTGTGGAAACGCTGAGGAGAGGTTTGGAATAACACACTACTTAGTACTTATGCATTTGTCAAAATATTACCGTAGTGCACAACCATATATATATATATATACAGTATTTAAGCTTGAATCTGATTGGCTGAAGAATGTTCTAAGGTGTGCAATTATTTTCTGGGAATATTTAATATAAACTTAAATCAAGAATTATACTGCACATTTTACACAAGCTAAAGAAAAACAGCAGAAATGATAAGAGCAGTATTTTATCATGCTGTTAGCATCACTCACCTCTCGCAGTGAACCTTTGGCCATGCTCAGTTTAGAAACAACCCACAGCGGGATGCAAACCATAGAGGAGAGCGCCAGCAGCCAGCCGAGAGCGTAACCCCACCACGGGTACACATACTCGTTATTATACTTCAGAGGAGTGTATTTAATCAGCGAGAACGCAAACGTACCCTGCCGGAGGAAATAAGATTAGAGCGGCTGATCGCAAAACTAAAGTGAATTAAAGCACAAAAACTTGGCATCTTTAAATTAACCTCACAAAAGCTGCTCCAAGTTCTGTGGCATAAAAAGTGAGTAATTTAGAGCCTTAAAATGTTAATTACCAATTAAATTAACCACTCTTAAATGTAATTTTATTTAATAGTTGTATATATTTTGCCTTTATCAATATTTAGGCTAGTGAATATCCACTGTGTGTGTGTTATATATATATACACACACAAACACACACACAGGTTCTATAAAATATATATTAGAATGAAAATTAAGACAAACTTATAGGATACTAATCTAAAAAGTTACTTGGAAAACTTATTTAGGGTTGCAAGAAACTCTTAAATGGACTCATTTATAAGGTAATTAAGGTGTAGGAGGTAAACTCACAAAACACGTGACTGGGGTGAAGAAGAGCCAGCAGTATTTAATATACGGCCCTGGACGGTAACCAATCATGTCCTCAATATTGTCATAAAACCGGTTAGCACCTAAGAAGCAACAAAGAAAAAGCAAGGAAAAGGTGCCAGAGAACAGATTAGTACTTTTTCAAAACCTAATTAGCTGCCTTGCAAATTTGCAATTAAGTATTTTAGAATATAATATATTATATGTAATTCAATTGAAATAACATTGATAAAACTGGCATTTTCTTGCACTAAATGCCCAGGTTCTAAACAACATGCCGATATAACAGGATATCTCACCATAAATCCAAGCGATGCAGACGCTCTCAAAAATAGCTACGAAGAGTAAACACATCCCACTGGCAGCGTAATAATCAAACAGCTGGAAGACATATATTCCACCCTGACAGACATTTATAGACCATTTATAAATCTGACAATGAACTGAATGTAAAAATCAAGTAATAAAAGTCAGATGAGTTGGTGCGGTACCTCTGTGAGCATAATGAGCCCCACGAGGAAGGACACGACAGCCACGGCCAGGATGAGCAGCTCTCTGCGGTTCTTCTGACGGAAGAAAGTCGGGTACATGTCCACCATCGCTGTGACCAGACTCTCCACACACACAAACTAGAACAGACATGAAAACAAAACGGTTTCTTCTAGCGTATTGATTTTTACCAGCCGCTTGAGTAATTATATGTCAGTTTGGAGTTTAATATTACACTGTATGCAGACTTCAGGATTAGGAATTATGAACAGAATCAAATGTTGAAATGTATGTATTCCATTTTATTTTGTCCCAAATTATTATTATTTTAAATGCTTAAAATAAAAATCATGACTAATAAGTCATATGATCTATACAATTTTAAATTACATTTTTAGAGACTTATTTTCAAAAAATGTTTAAAAATTATTTTCTATTTTTTAGGACTAATTGCTGCTGTTTTCCCCACCTGTAAGTCGCTTTGGATAAAAGCGTCTGCTAAATGAATAAATGTAAATGTAAATGTTATTTTAATAATTAAATAATAATTTATAATTTTTTTTATTTTTAATAAGCCGTTTTATTTTTCCCATATTCTTTGATTTCCATTTTTAAGCTTTCCTCATTCCATTTTAATAGTTTAATTCAATTTTAGTAATCCAAAAGCATGTCTTATCAATTAAATATATTAACACTAATATTTTAAATACATTTCTTTGAGAAATTCTGTGTCTGTTTTAATTTTTCCGGATTTTTGATTTAATAAAAACTAGCATATTAACTGATAAACAATTATATTTGTAAGGAGATGAAGGCATAAAATATTTAATTATATGATTGTTATATTATATACAACATTAATTAAATGTACATACATGTAAATGAACTATGAAGCACAAAAACACAGTGAAGATTCATACCTGACTGTCCAACCCCAGCAGTACAATCATGATGAAAAAGAAACAGGCCCACAGAGGAGAGATGGGCATCATGGACACTGCCCGCGGATAGGCAATGAACGCCAAACCAGGACCTGAAAACACAACAGCAGCATTATAAAATGCACAAGAAATTAGAAAATGTGTGCCATAATTCTCTTTTGCATGTTATTTGTTTGGTTGAAGATAAAAATGCATCACATGTAGCCCAAAAACAAGTGCACTGTCTGAAAAATGAACCCTCTGAACAAAATTGATTAAACAGACCTTGACTTATTAAAAGAAAAAGACTTCAAAACCCCAGACAAATGTGTGCACTGGGACAGACAGAGATTACAGTGTGTTTGTGAGCTAAAGGTCAATTATCTAAAAATACCTGACTGGGACATTTTATGGTTTACTACACTGAAAAAAGGTGTAGAAACATTGCTAGTGAACTTTTATAAACGATTACAAAGAATTGAATAAAAAATTAAAATAAAAAATAATATGTATTCCAATAATATTTATTTTCTTTACAGAAAAGCATTATTTACAATGTAGTGCACAATCAGCTTAATCAAATATTACATAAATCATGTGTTTATGTGTGTGTGTGTGTGTTTGACCCACAAAACCAGTCATAAGTGTCAGTTTTTTCAAACTGATGAATAAATCAGTATTCCATTGATGTATGTTTAAAAACCTGGAATCTGAGAGAGCAAAAAAAATCTAAATATTGAGAAAATTATCATTGAAGTTGTACAAATGAAGTTCTTAGCAATGCATATTACCAATTAAGAATACAATTTTGATATATTTACAGTAGGAAATTTACAAAATATCTTCATGCAATATGATCTTTATGTATTAATGATTTTTGGCATAAAAGAAAAATCAATAATTTTGACCCATACAGTGTATATTTGGCTATTGCTACAAGTATGCCACAGCGACTTACGACTGCTTGTGTGGTCCAAAGTCACGTACACACAAACACATAATTGTTTATGTTATAAAGTTAAATCGTTTTAAATATAGTATGATATTTTTTTATATTTTGGTTAGTTTATAAAGTTTGGTGATTGGTTAAGCTGAACCCACCAGACTCGGCCACTTCTGAAATCGGGACATTCTGTTCATAAGACATGAAGCCGAGAATTGAGAAAATGGCAAAACCAGCAACAAAACTGGTCCCGCTGTTCAGGAAACACAGAGCCAAAGAATCCCTAAAAACAGACAAACACAAAGAAAAAGCTTGTGCTTAAGCACAACTACAAGAGTACATCTGACATGCTTCGGACTGCTATTATTAAAGGTTTGCTCCACCCCAAAATAAAAAATTGTGCCATTAATCACTTACCCCCAAACCTGATGGCTTGTGACAGTCCAATTGACTGCCAAGTTATCAGTGGTTCAACTGTAACATTATATAGTGACTAGAATACTTTTTATACATAAAGAAATTCAACAAATTTGGCACTGCAATGTCACCAGTACGCTCCAAAATGGCACTACAATGACTTTACGGTGCCAAATATGTTGAAAAAAAGTGGCCCGGTTCACATTTTGGAATAACATGGGGGTAAGTGATTAATGACAAATTAATTTGGGGTAGAGTAACCCTTAAAGTCTCTGATGCCAAGACAAATTTCATAGTATGTCTCATGGATGCTGATGTTTTTTTTGACCATTTTCTCACCTGTAGCAGTTGTTGTTGTATTTATTGTAGCTTCCGAGTGCAGTTAGGCAACCTAAACATATGGCATATGAGAAAAAGATCTGTGTACCTGCATCCATCCACACCTGAAACCAGAAAAGAGACATTTTGGCATTTAAAATACCATTGCAGTTGTAATATACTGATGTGCAGTCAAATAAATAGAGAAAAATGATTTCCTTTCTAATGCTTCCATTTCTTATTGTTCTTTTGACGCTAACGTTTTTTAAAGTTAAAGTTCAGTAAAACTTTTTTTGGATTCACATGATATTGTTTAATAGCTGTGGTTGGTTATTTATGGCTATTTAACCCCCATGACATCAAATATCACAAACACAATGCATTCTACAGCAGAATGTGTCAAATATTGAGTCACGGGAATTACCTGTGACATCTTGAGCAGCTTTAACTAACTAATTTGGCTTCAGGTAATAAGCTTGAATGGATAAGATGAAAGACTAGCGCTGTCGTAAGATTCCTAGAGCTTGTGTAACCCTGTTTATTAGTCTTAAATGCCTGAAACAGGTTTAGACATGATCTGGGAATAAAAAAAAAACATGCTGACAGTAGTTTTCCTATTAGCCTGTCAGTCAAACACTCTCATGAATCATTGTGATTTCTGTCTTTCGTAAGTCGAGTAGTTCATGTGCTGCCACGGGCGATGTGGTTGTATTAAACAGGTCATATGATGCGATTGCTATTTTTCCTTTTCTTTAGTGTGATATAACTTTTTGTGCATGTATAAGATCTGTTACAAAGCTCAAAGTCTCCCACAAAAGGATTTAGGATCTGCTGATCCAGATCGGGTTAAAACGGTTCATGAAAACACGCCCCCACATGTCTACATCAGGATTTGGTAATATTTGCATAATGCAGCCCAAATGGTCACTCAAAGAAAGAAGGTGTGGTTTCAGTAACACAGCAGTGTTGAGGCAGTCATGTCAGGAGACGCTGTGTGTTTCTGTTTTTTATTTGTCTTTCTGAAAGTAGATGCGGTTAGCAATCATTAGGATTACTTACAACCCAGATGTTTGAATTTGTGCAACGCATTTTATGGAAGATAGTTTTGAGAGAGAGAGAGAAACAGGGTCACAACAGAGTGGAGTCAATCGTGGCTTGTGTACTGCAAATACATAAGAGCACTGTGTCTGTCACACGACTCCGTTCCTCTTTTGGGCTTGAACTGCTGGTAAAACTACATTATTAACTATCTTTACATTTATTTTGAAAGCTGAACTCGCGATTATGGTAATGGACGTGTATTAATGAATGATCGGACATTTCTGATGCGTGCATGTGGTGTTTGTCCAATCACAACGCACAGTGTCAGTTGGCCAATCAGAGCAGACTGCTTGTTGGAAGGAGGGTCTCAACACATTTGAGAGAGGCACTATTTGAAAACGAATTAGTTTTTTGAACATTAAAGCATGTCAACATATTCTGTTACACCAAATAAGGATCTTTAAAATAGCATCATATGACACCTTTAAAGCATCAAAATGCTAAAACGTGACACACCTATGCTGTACAGGACCTATGTGCTATAAAACTACTGCTTACTGCTCAAAAAGAGTGATTGGTCTCCTGATAATGCTCAGGTGCTTCACCGTTTTGTCTTGAAAGTGAAAATCATGTTCAGACACTTCACTTCTGTATCCAGGACTATGTGAAGAAGAAACTGTGTTTTTCCATTATGAAAATTCCTCACGCTTCCCTTAAAACCTCACATTTATCACCTGAGGTGCTAAAAACCCCACTGATGTCTGAGCAAGATGTGAAATTTGACCCATGATGCTTACATTTTTCAAACCTTAGATCATTGATTTGACCAACTTTGAGTGACCATTTACATTTCTTGATGAATAGTTCATGAATTCATGTTTTTACACATCAAAGACAAGATGAACAAAAAATCAAGACCTGCAGAATTTAACCCATGATGCTC
This sequence comes from Enteromius unitaeniatus, assembly GCA_032359435.1. Taxonomy (NCBI): domain Eukaryota; kingdom Metazoa; phylum Chordata; class Actinopteri; order Cypriniformes; family Cyprinidae; genus Enteromius; species Enteromius unitaeniatus. The sequence continues at coordinate 1,285,825 of JAUMHI010000074.1, forward strand.
AGGTTTTTGGAGCCTTAGATCAATTTGAGTTCACAAACTTTTAATGGCTGTTCACCTACACCCACAATATTCTGTTGAATTGGCCACATTTTTTATACTTCTGAGGTAAAATCACAACAACACCAACATCTCTCAAATCCAACCAAAATGACCAAAAAGAGACTTATTGTGCTTCCTTCTTTGAGGCTGAAGTTAACATGAAATATTGTTGAATACCCTCCAACACTGGCATATGAACAGCACTTAACAGTTTGATATCCTGGTCAAATTTAGTCTTTATTTGAATACATTTAAGACCAGTCCTTCTGACGTCTCTGTAGTGGTTAATCGATTGTTATTTTCCGCATACTCCATGCATATCAAGTAAAGGTACTGATGGCAGTGAAAACGCAAGTTGGATCAGGGTGTTCTTTACCGAATTTACTGACCCATACCGCTTAGTGGAAACAAGCCATGATAAGGGCCTTTCACACTTCATTAGTTTCAGAACTAGAAGTACAGTACTAATGTACCGGGCCGATTTTGCACTAACTTTTTCCCAGTACCGTTTAAAAGGGTTACATTCGCACTGACGGTGGGTACTAAGAAGTGACGTAAGCAGACTGATAGCAACATCATTTGTGCGCGGTTGATACAATGTCTACAGAGTATATGTTTACACATCGTTCTAAATCAAGTCGGGTGAGGGCGTTTTCATACGTTTAGCCAATGAGCATGCACTTACGTCACCGATAGTTCCTGGTACATTTTTAGACCCTACTCTGAAGTAAGAGCTCATTTAGTTTCTCCGAACTAAAATCCTTCCTAGTACCTGCGGTGCGAATGTGCCAAAAAGTGGGTAGTTCTACAACTGGTTCGGGGTAATACGAAATAATTCGTGCAGTGCGAAAGGCCTTATTGTATCCTTGCAAATGTTCTATTTCAATACTCCTTGGGACTAAATTGGCCCACTTTCTAGTATATAAAAGTATAGTTTTAAGAATAACACTAGTAAACTTTGAGTACACAACTAGTTTACATCAGTGTTTTAGCTTGTACTGCAACTATACTAAATGTGTTATAGGTGTATTTATATGTTTTATACTAAAAGTATAATCTGAAGTGTTTTTTTAAGTGAACTTTACTTCGAGATCAACCGTATTTAAGCTGTTCTGATGTTAAGGAATGCATCTGGGTGGCCATTCCGTTGCCTGTTCTCAGATATCACATGGGTTTGTGGGCTCTTCTAGTGACACAGATGTAAAAGTTGGATCAAAGGTCAAATGCACAGATGGACGCTATCAAAGAAGTACAGAAAACAACGTTTCCCTGCTGGGCGTCCAGCTCCGGGTCACGACTAAAGCACCTGGGTAGACAAATCACGTGACCTTCTGATTTGACACACAGCGTGTTCAAGAGAAAACAGTTCGCTAGTGTCCAGAGGAATTACTGAAACAAAATCCTAGACTAAAACCAATCAGAGTTTGCCCACTTATTCTATTTCAAAATGTCCCTTTCCAGTCATGAGGAATGCAGTTAGTGAAAAGCTTATTATACCTGCGGGTCCGCTAACCGTCCCAAGTCAGGATAAAGATAGAACTGGATGCCGCGGGATGCTCCTGGCAGCGTGACCCCTCTGATCAGTAAAATCAACAGCATCAAATACGGGAAGGTCGCAGTAAAGTACACCACCTGTTGAGTGACAGGAAAACAGCGTGAAGCTAAAGGATAACATATGTTGAGGTTAATTTTCACGACAGCAAATAAAATAACTAAATGTAAACTAATCAAAACTAAATATATCAAAAGTAATATTGTCCTAACCAAGCAAATGGAAAGCTTATTTATTCAGCTTTCAGGTGATGTATAAATCTCAATTAAAATAAAAAAAAAAAAAACCCTTATGACCGGTTTTGTGGCCCAGGGTCACAAATTTGAAAATTATAATATCATAAAATAATAATACTTAAAATATGTTTTCATTTGTATTAATTATTTTAGCATTTGTTTGATCCTTAAATGCAAATGTGTCATTTTGTTAACCAGAATGGTAAATTTTTTGTGAATCTGCTGCACAATGTGAATAAACTAAAACTAGAAAGAAATCAACAGGTCTTAACTCACGTACCTTGCCGGTGGATTTGACGCCTTTCCAGATGCAGAAATAGCAGAGAACCCAGGCCAACAACAGACAGAGCACCAGATCCCAGTGCAGCGTTCCTATCTCCTCAATCCCAGACGAGATCCGCAAAACTCTGCGTCTACAGAGAGACAGAAATACAGCTGCAGCCTTCACTCTCAATAAAATAAAGGTGCTTCACAGGGCCATAGAAGAACCTTTTTGTATAAACGGTTCAATGTAGAACCTTTAACATCTGAAGAACCTTTCTGTTTCACAAAAGCTTCTTTTGAATTTATAATCTTCAGAAAGAGACTGTAGCCAGGAAATCAAATGGTTCTTTGTGGAACCAAAAATGGTTAATCTATGGCATTCACTGCTTCATTATCAAGAGTGTTCTTCAAACCATGTGCACTTGCTTAGTTGGAGAGGTTTCAGGATAATGTGGAATAAACGCAGGCTTTCATCTAGAAAGCAGGTTTGAGAAGACATGTTGCCGTTCAACTGAGGTTTATGCCTGATTTATCTTGAACTAAACGTTATCTGTAGGTTTATTTCGAGCAACAAAAATGCAGAAAACTGACAGGAGATGTAGTCAAACTTACTCCCAAAACTCAATTACAGGCGATGTTGCGTTTTCAAGGTAGCTTTGGTCAATAGATTCATTTCGTCTTTGGAATTCCACGCAGGCATCTGAAAAAACAACAGGATTATATTTACACTAAATACCATTGAGCCTAATGCACAAATGATACAACTACAACTAAATGATACAAAATGATGCAACTATAATGCTAATCGTAACCACTTAAAGCTACAGGTTTGTGGACTGAGTTGACGTTAACCTCACCTGTGTTCCAGGTGTTGTTGCAGGAGGACCATGGCAGGTTCCAGGAGAAGGAGAAGGACAGGTAAAATATTCCCCAGGCCAGAACTATTATGTAGTAAAAGTTGAGCAGAGCCACGATGACCTGAGTGGCATAACCGATTCCTGCAGTTAAAGACAATAATCATACAGCTTGTGTCAAAACTGACAAAACGGATTGACATCATATATTTCACTTCCCATTAGGCTGTAGGAAAGGTCCAAATATGATCCTTTTCTTCTCGTTATATAATTATATATATAAATCTAAAATAGCATAACAAATTTTAGATCAAATTTGTAATTTTTTAACTAATCTTAACTAAAATTAGACATGTTACCTTGACAACTAACCAAAATAAACAAATGCCAAAATATTTCCCAAATTTTACAAGTACCAAAAAAAATGAAAGCTAAATAGAAAAAAAAGTTTAAAAATAATAAAAATGACAAAAGCACAAAACAATTTCTTTATTGAAATTCTAAAAATCTAAAAATGAAAGCAATTTTAAAATATTAATAAATAATATAAAAGTATATAAACAATATTGAAATAACACTCATTTCTGCACAAAACAGGTCCTCAGATTATATTAGGAATTAATTAAATGTATAGTAATTGATTGTAATATTTTTGAACGATTTTTATTGAATTGACCTGAACTTCTGAAGTGGGACAGGTCACAAATAATAATAGCAATGCTGATTTAAACAAGTCCAGTATTTTCTTGTAAAATAAACCAATCTTTGTTTCATTTTTGTTCTTGAACATTTATATAGCAAACTGACTGCTTGTGTCATAAATGGTGAAATGGTTTGCTACAAAGATCTAACAACATCTCGTTGCTTCACCTTCAAACAGCGGGCTTATCTTCCTCCAGCATGTGATTCCTCCCTCGCTGGTGAACTGACCCAGAGAAATCTCCAGGAAAAACACGGGAATACCACAAGTGAAGAGGAAGATCAGGTAGGGAATGAAAAATGCACCTGGAGGAGGATAAAGACGTAAATCATACTCTTTCTCCTGAAGGAGGATCTGAGCACAGTTTGAAATGTGTGAGATTGCTGAGGTCTCTTTCTCAGGAAAAACATCTGAGAAGCTGCAGACTTCAGCAAATGTAAGAAATGTTCCCAAAGACCCAAACGTCTATGTATGGACCCACGCTATGGGTTGATCAAACAACAGCTGTGACCTTTCACCTTCTGAACTGGTAATGCTTTCATAAGTCCAGTTGCTGGATCAATGGGTCAGTTTCACAAACACCTGGCAAACGCTAAACACATTCGGGATCTGTGTCGATCCTTATCAGATCTTTAACTTTCGCTGTCCAGTTGGATCCTCTAAACCAAGGGTTTACAAACCGGGGTCCGGAGACCCCATGGGGGCCCCAAGAGAAAAGCATTGTTAAAAAAATAAAATAAAAATAAGATAAAACTAACTAATAACTATATAAATAAATAAATGTGAAATAAGATCAATTAAAATAAATGACAAATAAATTTTATAAATCAAAATAAATAAAAATGACTAAAACAATTTAATAATTTAAATAAAATAATTACTAAATGTAATTGAACATAACTGACTAACAAAAATAAATTAAGAATATATGTAAATCAATGATACACTGATAAACAGATTAAATAAGTGATTATCATACTGGGTCATCTAAAAGTTTGGAAACACCTGCTCTAAACTATTTTACATGAAATAACCTGATCACAGACAGCTCCGTGAGAGAAAGTGTCCAGACACGTCCTGCGCTCTGACAGTACGAACAGTTTCTCCCTCAGGGGTGGTAACTAGCCGTGTGTTAATGAGTCTGCTCTTTGTGCTGGGACTGATACCATGATTTTTTTTACATGTACCATGCTAACACCACATTTTGCACAAACACTATGGCAATCCCATGCATTTTTAAATGTACCATAATGCCATTTCCTTTTAACATATTCTATAGATATTGCATATTTTTGGGCATGTACCGTACTAATACTGTGTTTTTTGGACATTACACTGGTAATACCATATTTTTGGGACATGTACCATGGTAATTTAACATTTTCTGAACCTGTACCATGATAATACACATACAGCACCCTAATACCCAATTTTTTAACATAAACTAAGGACATATTATATTTTTGAGCATGTGTACCATAATAATACTGTGGTTTTTAGAGATATTTCGTGTTTTTTGTTCTATTGTTCCATGGTAATGTCATGCTTTTGTACATGTATCATAGGAATATTATATTTTTTTTAATATACACCACATAAATGACATGTTTCTTGATAAAACCATGATTTTTAGACTAACCCCATGTTTTTTTTTTTGTTTTTTTTTTAGATATGTGCTATTATTGTTTTTTTTTGTTTTTTTTTTGCACATGTACTAAGGTAATGCCCTGTTTTCTGATATGTAACATGGTAAATCTCATGTTTTTTTGGACATATTACAGCATGTTCCTTTTCTGGAACTCGAGCTGCATCGACGAGACGCTATGGGAACGCCCTCTGCGTGATGGCTCTGAATCGTGTGTTGAATCAGCCAGGCCAGGAAGCATAAAAGCACATGGAATGCCGGCCGGTAAACTATCTTCTTGTCTTTCAGCGAAGTAAACTAGAAGAGAGATTTCTGCGTGCTCGGCAACCACCTTCAAGAAGGAGCCTTCCATTCTTTCCTGATCTTCACACCGAGGCAATATTGTTGGGATGAATGAAAACGGCTATAAGTCGATGCCACAGGTAGAGCAGACGATTGCGGGCTATCTCTCTTCCGCTACAGCATCCACTTTGAACGCTCCTACCCTGCCCTTCAAGCCGCTCAGAGCTACATCTGCACTGGTGTTCAGGGGGTGTGGTTGGGCGTGTTGCAAGCATACCAAGCCGACCTGCTGCGTGAGTTGGATGAAGGCAAGCAAGTGAGCTCTGAGAACATCGAAGAGCTCAGGAGAACCACTGACCTCGCTCTACGTGCCACCAAAGAGACGCCATCGGCAGGTCTATGGTAGCTATGGCGGCCATAGAGAGGCATCTTTGGCTGACTCTGTCCGAAGTAAAGGTAAAGGACAGAGTCTGCCTGATGGACGCCCCACTTGCGCCTCAGGGCCTGTTCGACGAATCAGTTAATACCGTCGTCAACAGGCACCAGGAGGCACGACATCAAGCGGCGGGGTCTCATCGGTTTCTTTCTTTGCCGGTCTCCAACTCGCAGGTCTGCCGGGCGGGTGCCAGCTCCCCATATAGAGAGACACAAAAACAGAGTGTTGCCATGAGAGCCCCAACACAACATCAGGGTGGATGGCAGTGCTCTGTTGCAGGGCCTACTAAGGACCATAAAGATCTGAGGATCCTCCTAAAAGAAAAGAGGAAACAGGCTCCGCAGAAAAAGAAGAAGCCCTGAAAGGAGTGTTTCAAGGCCTCAGAGGGCAGCCCCTGTAGGAAAAGCTTCACCCGAGGGTGTGGTGCCTGCTCGAACTCAGCGCCCTCAGGAGATCGCCCTGAGGGGTGTCTCTGGCGGACATCTCACTCATTTTCCCCAGCCAGACATTCTAGAGGGGATGAGGTGTTCGCCACCAGGCTCTTAGGAGGGACCAGTCACAGCTTCACCCGAGGGTGGGCTGTGTCGAGACATTCTGCCTGTTCCTCCAGTAACACCAGAGGCCAGCCTCGAGAGGCTGGTTCCCTTAGTAGACCATTTAGCAGCGTGGAAACTACTGCCAAATGTCTCTCAATGGGTCCTGCATACTGTAGAAGGAGGTTCAGAATTCAGTGCAGGCTCTGGTGATGGAACAAGAAGTAGAAACTCTTTTGAGGAAGGAGGCCATCGAGGTGGTCCCTCCTCACGGAAAAGGGTGCGGTATCTACAGCTGCTACTTCATAGTTTCAAAGAAGGATGGAGGGCTGAGACCCATTTTAGATCTCAGAATCCTGAACCGCTCAGTAATGAAACTAAAGTTCAAAATGCTTACTATAAAGCAAGTCGTACCAAATCAGGTTTGAGGACTAGTTTGTCACGATAGATCTAAAGGATGCGTATTTCCACGTATCAATCCATCCTTCTCACAGGAAGTTCCTGAGGTTCGCTTTTGGGGCGAAGCGTACCAATATTAGGTTCTCCCCTTCGACCTTGCACTTTCACCCCGTACGTTTACGAAGTGTGTGGATGCAGCACTGGCTCCATTGAGACTCCAGGGCATCTGCATACTGAATTATATCGACGACTGGTTCATTTTGGGCCAGTCGGAGAGCGAGGTGTGCAGACATCGAGATTTCGTCCTCGCTCACATGAAACGGTTGGGGCTGAGACTGAACGCCAAGAAAAGTGTGCTTTCTCCAGCACAGAGAACCACTTATTTAGGCGTGGTGTGGGATTCGACCATGATGCAGGCTCGTATGACACCCGCTTGAGTAGCTTCGATCCTCGTAGTCGCGAGAGAAAAAGAAGGCCGGTCACTCAATGTCAAACTGTTTCAAAAACTGTTAGGCCTTATGACAGCTGTGTCCAACGTGATACCTATTGGCCTGCTGTACATGAGACCCCTACAGTGGTGGCTCAGAAACAAAGGTGTATCCCTGAGAAATCCTATTCGCATTGACTTTGCGCCCGGCATGGCCAAAGCCTAAGGTACCTAAATTACCTGCGCTCACACCACAGCCAGTAGTACTACAGGCCTTCAACCCTCCTCCCTTCAGGGAGCCCGGTCAGCAGAAGCTAAATTGTATGTGTCCAGTGCTTGCATGCGCTCGTATGCAGGCGCGTACGTCCACAGAGCTGCCCTGTGGAGAAAGTCTGAGTAGTTGCTTGTGTGCTTTGGGCCACCCAAGAAGGGGTGCCCTGCGACTAAACAGATTTTAAGCAGATGGATAGTGGATGCCATTAATACTTCTTACGAGTCCTCTGGGCTCCCGCCAAGGCTAGGAGTCAGAGCGCACTCAACACGTGGTGTGGCGGCTCTGAAGGCCCTGCTATCAGGGGTCTCCATGGCTGACATCTGTGACGCTGCTGGGTGGTCCACCCCTCGTACTTTTGTCCGTTTCTAAGGGTTAGACATGCGAGCCACTCCAGGCTCTTCTGTTCTCGATTAGCTGTTCACAAACACACACTAGGCAGGAAACTTGAAAGTCTGGGGGCGTGGGCATCTCGTTCCCATAGCATCTCGTCAACGCAGCTCGAGTTCCTGAAAAGGAAAGTCTCTAGGTTATGTATATAACACCACATTTTCGCCATCCCCTGCCGGCGCTCCGCTGCATGACAGGAGCTAGTTTACTGGCCGGCATTCCATATGCTTTTATGCTTCCTGGCCAGTGACGTCCCAATTCACGATTGGCTGATTCAACACACGATTCAGAGCCGTCACACTAAGGGTGTTTCCATAGCATCTGGTCGACGCAGCGTCTCATTTCTACAAGGAACTAGGGTTATATACATAACCTAGAGACGTTTTCTTGGGCCAAGTATCATGGGACATCAACTGAAAATACAGTGGGATGTTTATACACACCATGATACCAGTTCATGTACCAATTCATTTTCCAGAATACCATACTACATGTCTAAAATACCATGGTAGCACTATAGTAATTTTTAGTGCATTTTTGAAAGTGATGTTTCTGGACATGTTTATCATGGTAATATTATGTTAAACTGCGATTTACTATTGCACTGCCATGTTTTTTTGGAGATATCCCATGGTATAACATGGCTTTTTGAACATGGCATCATGGTAATATCATGTTTTGGACATGTACAATGGTCAGTACCATGGCATATATCACGATACCTCACCTCCACCATTCTTGTAGCAGAGATACGGGAAGCGCCACACATTTCCCAGTCCGATGATCTCTCCGGCCACCGACAGGACAAACTCCAGCTTGTTGCTCCACTGTCCTCTGTCCTTCATCTTCACCTCCGTGTGTGGGACAATATCCAGCGGCCGGTTTAGCCCGTTAGACGGGTCCATCTTGGTCGTGATCTCTTTCTCTCCTGTTTGAAACCAAAAGATGAATCTGATGACTGCTGTTCGGTCATTCACTGCTATTTAATTACACAATATAATGCAACGAATCCCATGTGGCAATTTTGGTGAATTACTCAAGCTAGAGAAACAAAGTGTTTTCATTCACATTAAAACAGCATGTTTTTTCTCTCATAAAATGTAAAGATATGAAACCTGGACAGACCCATTCAGACCAGATCTTTTCATAAAGGCATAAAGTTTGAGCACAACACACACTCAATTCCTGACATGTTATTGCATGTTTTGTCATGATGCACATGTTACACTCAGAAGTCACACAACAATTGATCGGTTATGATTTATTTCAAAGTGTGTACTAAACAATGTGAAAAATTCACAGGGAAATAATGGACTGATGTGCTTTACTAAGCTAAAAATAAACACATGGAACATCTTAGTTTCATCTTAGTTACATTGGTCACCCACAATACCCTAACAACCACATAGAACATAGAAAAAAGCTCTCTGAGCACCTTAGCAACTGCATAGCAGCACACACAAAACAGAAAAAAAAAAAAACTTGCAACATGTTAAATAACACTTGGAACACTATAATGCCCTAGCAACTGCATAGCAACACAATAAAAACACAGAATGCTTTTGCAAGTGCATAGCAACATGTTTAAAAACATTGTAGACACCTTAGAAACCACAAAGAAATGCTTTAGCAAAAATAATAATAAAAAAATAGAATGTCTCTATTATAGATCAGTGGTCTTTAGCAATCATATAGCAACACCCTAGCAACTGCATAGCAACACACACACACAACTTATTTAAATGCTTTGGCA
>JAUMHI010000074.1:1302509-1322638 GCA_032359435.1 Enteromius unitaeniatus
TAAATACCCTAGCAACCACAAAGAACACTAAAAAAATTCTGAATGCATGAGTAACTGCATAACAACACCCTGGCAATAACCCTAAATACCCTAGCAACCACAAAGTACACTAAAAACTCCTGAATGCATGAGTAACTGCATAGCAACACCCTGCGATCACCCAAAATACCCTAGCAACCACAAAGAACACTAAAAACTCCTGAATGCATTAGTAACTAGCAACACCCTGGCAATCACCCTAAATACCCTAGCAACCACAAAGTACACTAAAAAAAATTCTGAATGCATTTGTAACTGCATAGCAACACCTCGGTGATCACCCTAAATACCCTAGCAACCACAAAGAACACTAAAAACTCCTGAATGCATTAGTAACTGCATAGCAACACCCTGCGATCACCCAAAATACCCTAGCAACCACAAAGAACACTAAAAACTCCTGAATGCATTAGTAACTAGCAACACCCTGGCAATCACCCTAAATACCCTAGCAACCACAAAGTACAGTAAAACTAAAAAAATTCTGAATGCACGAGTAACTGCACAGGAACACCCTGGCGATCACCCTAAATACCCTAGCAACCACAAAGTACACCAAAAAAATTCTAAATGCATGAGTAACTGCACAGCAACACTCTGATAATCACCCAATAATATTCTAGCAACCAAAAAAGAATCGCTTAGAAACCACATAGAACACTAAAACATCCTGAATGCATTTGTAACTGCATAGCAACACCCTGGCAACCACCTAGCAATGTTCTAACAACTTAAAAACACCCTAGCAACCACATAACAATGCAAGCACCTGAGTATACCAGAGCACTGGTGCACTGAAACAACATGTTTTATCAAGAAAAACTCTAAATGTTCTTATTATCGAAGAAAATTTGGAAGTTTTCTTTCCCCTTAACTCAGTTTGTCTGTGAATTCAAACGGTCATTCATTCATTCCTTTCTCCTGCTCATTCTTTGTGTCTTCAGGCGTCCTCTGCATACTGATGCTCCACGAAGAGTGTTTTTCTTCCCAGCGGCTCAATGATGCTCATTTAGGAGAATAAACCGCTCACGCTGTCGCTAGTTTATAACTGAGATGAAATATCCTTAGTGAAATATCTCAATTATATTTCACTAAGGAATCAAATTAATCTCAGATGTTTTTTTCATAAAGTCTTCAGGAGAGACTCAAATGAGCAAATTTTGCAAGAGAATAGGGCTAAAAAAAATGACTGTGGTGCATTTCTGGATTCGTATTCTACATCTGAGACGTCAGCTACCGTTCATGTTCTTACTGTCAGAGAAGCAGAATGTAAAATAGTTGGTATAAAAGTAAATAAGCCTTATAAAGCAACAAATACAATTTTTTTTTTTTTTCTTGCAGATTCACCCAATTAAGGGATCAATTGGCCTGAAACACCCTGTAATTCAAAGTATGCACGGTAGATGATTTATCTCATTTTTGTGCCGTACGGCTCTCTGGCATCTTCTGGAGAAGCAGCACATGTTCTGAAGGATGTTTACAGACCATTAGAGGGTGTTCACTGCTCTCTGAGCATCTAATTACGCACATTCCTTTCTCAGAAACAGGGAAAAAGGGAAAACGGTAAGATCTTGTCCAATCTTATTGTTCCACATTGTGATTCTGAAACGTTTAGCATCAATAAAGAGGAACTCTCAGATGTTTTTCTTGCCCCTTTTGCTCAAATCTCTCCACATCACTTGCACAGGTCACTGGTCTGTCCGTACAGAGGAAGCTGCTCCGTCTCTTTCGTTTAGCATCACCTCGTCTTAAGCGTGACAGGAACGCTGTTAATTATGAGCTGGAGCATGCAGTGCTCAGTTAACGGCTGTGCTGTGCTCCTAAAGACGCAGTAGGAGACTGCTTTCATAAAAGACTCTGGCAGAGGAAAAACAGGACAGAAAGAAAGCGCAAGAGACGGGAGAATTTCTAATTCATGGGAAACTCACTGCGTCGCTTCTACCTACTCAAAGATTTATTAGAAATAGTTCCCATGAAAAATAAACACACAGTACGCTGAAAATGTGCTCACCCTCGGGTCATCCGTGATGGATGAGTTTGTTTCTTCATCAGATTCAGAGAAATGTAGCATTGCATCAATCCTCACCAGTGGATGTGAATGGGTGCCGTCAGGATGAGAGCCGATAAAAACATCACAATAATCCACACCACTCCAGTCCATCACTTAATGTCCTAAAAAGAGAAAAGAAACAAATCCATTTTTAAGACATTTCTAATTTTTTAGGCACATTTGTTGAATCTGAAAAGAGCATGTGTGGGTCAACACCACAGAGAAAAAAAGGGTGAAAATACAGCTTATACCTTAAAATAAATGAATAACAATATTGCAGTATTTTTAGTATCATACTGCTATCTTTTGAGCATATATATTTATCGTTTGCATTCGACCCACTGTCACGGTGTGTGTGTGTGTGTGTGTTTTAGTTTCGGTTTCTTAGTTATCACGTGTTTTGAATTTTGTTAAATACATGAATGATATTTGTGTTATTTAAGATATTTGATTATCGCAGGTGTGTGTAATATTGTGAGTTTGTGTTAGAGGTGCATCTCATGTCAGTCTCACGCCCCCTAACGTTGAGGACATTTTACTGCATCTTCATTCCTCTGAAAACTTTAGAAACAAATACTAATGGATGTTGATAATACATTGTAAAATACATTTTTAGTTATTTATAACCAACAAAATGTTTTATTAATAATTTATAATGCATTATGAAGACTAAGCATTGATTTATAACAATCCTATATTCCTTATAATCCAAATTTTTAAGAGATTTTAGTTTTTATTATTATATTTCAGCTTTATAGAAAGCACTTTATATGTTGACTGTGTGAATCCTAATAGAAACCTAAACTCACATTTGCCTTTACACCTTGATATACTTTATTCAAACTCATGACTGGTTTGGTGACAGATCTTATCATTTGTGGGACATTTATGTGGGCTCAAATTAATATTTAACACAGGGTTTGTTCAAATCCACAGAGTGACACTGAATAGAATAGAATAGAATTATAACTCTGTATGGAGAAACTCCATGTGTGTGTGAGGTGGTTGTTAGGCACTGTATAATACTACCACAAGGGGGCAGAAAAGACATCATTTAAAACATGGCCCTTACAAAGAACACTTTTCATTATAATCCAAGGGATCTGAAGCAGCAATAATAATAATAATAATAATAATAATAATAATAATAAAAAATGTATAGATAACGTACATAAACAAACTAGTAAATGCTTGTTTTAAAATAAATATATACATTGTGAATGCATGAATAAATATTTGTAATAATAATTTATAATTTATTTTATTTGAGCTGAGCTGTAAACGGAAAAGCCTAAATATTTTCAACCATGAACAACAGTTAACAAATGCACTGCTCAGCGCTGTCGTTAGGAATCACTCTGAACAGAGGTTATGACAAACATAATGTTTTATTATGTTATGTGTTTTGTTTTATTGTGAGATATGCAGGTAATCACACTCGTAATACTTTACATTATAAGCTACAACAAGCTTTTAATACAGTAACTCAATGTTCCTTTATTACTAGCTCTAAAGTAACGTTCTAGAGCTTGGGCTCAGCTGTTAAACTTTACATTTTAGTTTGCACAGAAGAGTGCTTTTAAAGATACTTTGTTGTTGTTTCAAATGTATTTACACACTTGTGCCGTCGAACTGTTGTATAATTGCAATATCACTCTCGTACTCATGCTGATATAGAGCCAATAGTATGGGAGTGATATTGCTCATGTGTACACTACCGGTCAGTAAGATATTTGATGTTTTTAAAGATGTTTCTTCTGCTCATCAAAAATCCAGAAAAAACGGTAATATTGTAAAATATTATTTCAATTTAAAATAACTGTTTCCTGTGTGAATATATTTTAAAATGTATAAAAGTTATACAAAGCATCAATACTCCAGTCTTTCAGAAATCATTCTAATATGCTGATTTATTACTAGAATTATCAATGTTGGAAACAGTTGTGTAGACAAATATATTTTTTGGTCCTCAGGATTCTTTGATGAATAACAATTTAAAAACAACATAATTTTTTACCAAATATAAAACATTTCTAAAATGTAAATCTATGCTGTGACTTGTTTGTTCATTTATTAGATCCTTTGTGATTTCTTTCAAAGAAGAAAGAATAAAAATGTACTGATCCCAAACTTTTGAACAGTCGTGAAACAGTAAACTACCGTAACAGTAGTTCTGAACATTATTATCCATTTTAAATAAATGCTGCTCTTTTCAATATTTTAATGATCAAAGAATCCTAAAAAAAATATTAGTTTAGTATTATTACTTTCATTTTTAATTATTAGTATTAAAAATTAAAGTATTTTTTTTAATAAATGCATTTTTATTTGAAATAAATCAAATGTATTTTATATAATATAGTCATAATATATAGTATATAATATAGTACATTTTTACTATTGCTAAATATTTTATTAAAGTCACCTTTGTGATCAGATAGTGTGTTAATAATGTAAAATGACCAGATTAAACCCCAAATTTTCAGTTAAAGGCATTTTGATTACACTGTCTGCTGTAAACTGTGTCCTGACGGTTGGACATCAGGCGTCTCGGAGGGGGGTGACATCACAGGGCTCGTCCCCAGCAAGGGGCGAAAGTTTACGACCCCTCTCACACCCAGCCAGACCCTGGCGTCCCGAGAAAACTCTGTTTTATAACCCAGTGGATCCATCCCACATGGCTGCTGACATCCACAGCAGAGTCAGGAACACAGAAATGTTCACGGGTTTCTGTTGACATCTGCTGGATTCAATTGTTTAGTCTAGGTCTCCTCGTATCCGCTCTGGCTCTCTTCTCGCCGTCGCTCGAGCACACAAGGGCTTTTTTTCAGGCTTGGCCACGAACGTCAGAACGAAACATCTCTGCTGTTTCGATTTTACGAGTACGAGGCCCGAGTGGCGTCATCTAGATTCAAACAAGCTGTGGAGCACACAATCATTTAAGTCTGCTTTAATCTGCGTACTCCACTTAAAAACAACAAATACACCACCAGAGACATTTGGATCTGAAGGATCGAAGGTTTGCATTTAAGTGATCCAGCTCGGATTAGACTGTTGACTGTGTGTTTATGCATTTTCCCTGCCAATATTTCAAAGAAAAATGATTACTCAAGCATAATTAGCTTCTTTAGAGAAGCTAGACAGAATGTTAACAAAGATGGAGGTGATTTATAACGGCATGCAAAAGGATAAACAAGCAGACTGGCAGCACATACTGTCACATATTATTATTATTATTACATCTATAAACATTGTGAACAAATTAAGGGTTTCAATCACTTGAGCTGCTCATTTCTTTATTAATCCAAGGATCCTTAAATGTTTTCTCAGTCAAACCCTTGACATAAAATATGTACTTGAAGGCCCCAATGAGATTTGCTGTTCATATTTGAGTAATTTAGATATAATCATTTCAATGATTTCTGTCACTTTGTGGTTTATTTTATATAAAAAAAAAATGTTTGGATGTTTTGTTTTTACATGTAACTATTAGCTTTCTATTCCTGTATAAATATATTGACTTTTAATATATTTATTATAAATAAATTGGGGTTAAAAAAAATAATAAGAATAAGAATAATAAGAATATATATATATATTGAATATATTTTAATTAGCATATCATATATTTTAGAGGTTGATATAACTTAATGTTATTTTAGCATTATAATAATATAAAATATTTTATATATATATATATATATATTGAACTAGATTTTTATATTTTCACTTAATATTATCTTATTATTTTATTTTATTAATAATGTATTTTATTTTTAGTAAATTATTTTTATAAACATATGCCTATATATTTATTAATTTGTAATTTGTTTAGATTAATTTTATTATTTAAATCTAACCTAAACAAAAATATAACACATTTTTATTTTATTCCAGTTAAGGTTTATTTTATTTTAAGCAACAAACTTTTTTTTAAGGGTTTTGTTATTAGTTAACAATATTAACTACTATATTTAATCTCTTGAGAAAATACAGACAGAGAGAAAAATGGCAACATTTTCAATTCTCAATTAACATTAATTTAATTTTGTACTTTTTATTAACATTTCTTCAAAAATAAAATAAAAAAAGACATTAGTCACAAAAAATCAATTACTTTGTTGTTGGTTCTCTTCTGGTTTAGTCTGCAGACTTGAATGAAATACAATCATTTCGTAGCAGATACAATTTAAGCCACAAGAATATATTCAGACTTTGCTGATGGTGTTGTTTTGTCTGTATGGATTGATTCATTGTTGAAGTTTTGTCTCAAATGTAAACCACAGTCAGCAGATGCCAGGACAGATAGATTATTGTTGACAGCGCTTGATGACTTGGTTAGATAGTTTTATCCAGCACAGAGGAAGTTAAGCAGAAAAACACACTAGTGGGCAGCAAAGAGCAGCACGCACTTCCAGATCATTTACTGTAGATGCTTCCAGATCAAAACCTCCGAGCTGAGCAGTGCAGACCACTGGAAGATTACCCAGAAATCCCTGCACCAGCAGTCACTGAGAAACTAGAGATGGAAATAATGGAGAAGACGAAAGCGTGACTGTGGTCTGAGATAAGTGATCTGAGGAATGCCACGTTTATCATCTCATCATCATCAGACGTTCAAGCAGCTTCATGAAAACTGGGCTAGTACGTTTCCTTGCAAACAAACAGCAGGCCAAGACTAAGAAAGCTGTAGAGCAAGCGTATAATAATACAAACCAGCAAGTAATGGATTACAAAACACACATAAAACAGCAGATCTCGAAGGATATAAAGTTGAGTCGTGCTGAAAGCTCTTTTGCAGCGGATCAAATGCTCTTGTAATAAAGAGGGACTTCAGTGCATCTACTTTAAAGAGAAATTTGTCATCATAAATGAGTTATTGATGAACAACTTAACTAAAAAAGTGAAGAGCTATACTATACAGAGTAATGTGAATGTGTGATATGAAGTATTTTGTTTTTATTAATTTATTTTATCATAAGTGATATTACAATGAAATGATTTAGCCTTTCGTTTATTGATTAAATGTATGTAGAATTATTCAACTAGTCAATTTCACCATTTCATTTTGAATTATAATTCAAATTATATTTTAAAAGAAATAACTGTGTGTGTGGACAGATGCAAATGAAATATATATCTAGAATATACACATTAGATTGAAACGACTGTATGTCTATATATATATATATATATATATGCATATAATTTTAATGTTATTTAATTACACACACACATTTCTAATACACACAGATTTAAATAACTGTAAAAACAAAACATCTATCTACATATGGAGGGCCAAATTACTAAAAATGTATACTTAAATAAATGTTGAAATATATAAATAAATAATTAAATCAATAATTTAATACATAAATACATGTAGAAATAAAGCAGAAATAGATAAATATATATATATATATTTATGTATTTATTCATTTGTTTATTTTTTTTTCATTCATTTAACAGAAATAAATGCAAATGTTAAGAAAGCTATAGGTCTAGTATAGTATGATAAACACTAGAAACATTTACTTTCCTTTTCTCCAAAAAAATGAATGAAAGAATAAATAAATATTTATGCATTTATTTCTGAATTTATTTATGTATTTAATTATTTCATTATTTATTTAAACATTTATTTAATTTTGTGTAATTTGGCCCTCCATATCTACATAACTACGAGAAACAATTTCATTTTAGTGTTTGCTACACTCAATTTATTTATTTATATATATTTTTATTATTGCTACACAATAAATAAGTAAATACATACATTCATACATAAACATAGCGGGAAAGCATCATTCATTTAAGGTAATGGTATGGAGCTTTTATAAAAATCAAACAAAAAACCATGTCGGGCACTATTCTAGCTGTTACTGTAATTATGAAACAGAGTTGTTACCTTACATCAGCGTGACAAAATAATCTCTGTTAAAAGTGAAAACTGACTCAACTCTGGCTCCTCGGGCCCTTTGAAAGCGGTCTGAGGGGGTCTGCCATTGATTGCGGCCCACTGCTGTGTGACACAGATAAGGCAGGACGGACCCATTCTGAGTTCAAAAGAGCGCTGGAGCCCCCTGCGAGATTACCGTCATTTAAAGATGACCTCTGCCGTGCTAATTTCCTTCCGAAAGACACAGTTTGGCTCTGCACTGGTCCTCGTTAAACCCCTAAGAGAGAAAGAGAGAGAGAGACACAGATAGCTGAGCGCTAAGAGCACATAAATTGGGCTTTAGATGTCTGTAGAGTTTGTGCTAAACAGACCTGGAATCTGGAATCCATTATCAGGTCTTTAGGGGCCCTTATAAGATCGTGTTTATTCATACAAACAGACTCAAATTCATGCACATATTGTAAAACGATTTCAATTCAAATATTTACTAAAGACGTTAAGGTTCCAAATAATGCATGAACCAAACTTAAACTACCGTTTAAAAGTTTGGGACTTTAATGTTTTTCAAGGAATCTCATGTGCTCACCAAGGGCTGGCTTTATTTGATTAGAATTACAGTAAAAATGTGAAACATTATTTCAATTTAAAATAACTTTTCCTATCGTAATATATTGTAAAATGTTATTTATTGCTTTATTCAAAGCTGAATTTTCTGCATCACTACTCCAGTATTCAGTGTCACGTTATGCTTCAGAAATCATAATATAATAATAATTTTTATTAAAACAAAACAAAAGTAAAGAAGAATTAAAGTCAGAACTTTAAGTTTATATCTCACAGTCATTTTTCTCAGAATTGGGATTTCTAACCAAAGATAGTCAGAATTGTGCAAAAAAAAAAAAAAACATTTGAATTGTGAAATAAAATGTTGCAATAACCTTTTTACATTTTTTATCCCACGGCAGAAACTGACTTCCATACTTCCTAACGCACAACAAAACAGGTGATGACATATTCCATAGACACGCACTCAAACAACCAAGCCATACAGCATCTAGACCAGAAGATCACAGAGACACGAGGATGCGTGAGCTTAGCAACCAGCCAAAACACCCAGGTATTACTAGTTCTAATCCAAAAAAAACATCAATTAATACCTAGAATGCAAATCATTTTGGATTAAACTGTCTGCTAAATGTATAAATACATGAATAAAATCAGGTGAGCAGGTGAGTTTTATGTAGAAATCTACTTATTATTATTGATACTTCCACAGTTTGAAGCATCCAGAGCATGATATATCTGCTCGCATGTGTCTAAAGCCTCAGAAGCACGACTCAATCCACTGTGTGAGCGTGTTTCTCCAGCTGCGAGCATGTGGCTTTGATTATTGGCCGCTCTGCCCAGGGGGAGCGACTGATTGAAACTCCAGACTCCGGCCCGGCAGAGCACTGTTTATTAGATCGTCTGGCAATTATTTCACTCATGATTGCTAATTTCAGAAAATTAGATTTGTGTGAGGGAGAGACACATGTATAATGCATAAGCAGTATAAGGATGATGAGGATGGCCCCACAAAGGTACTATAGTCTTCTTATTGCATGCAGCTCATCCAATCGGATTTCAGTGCTATAAACTTTATAGTACTTTTTCATTAGCAGTGCTTTCTGAGGTATTTTTTTCCTTATATTGAAAGCATTTTGGTTTGGGCATTTGGAACCACGAAGCAAATCAAGTGGCTTTTATATTTCACAAAAGACTTTTGAGACATAAATTCACTATTACGAGTAATAAAATGCAGTTCTGAGGAAAAAAATAAATCTACAATCTTGCAATTCCTACATTTTTAACATGCAACTATGTTTAAATGTCATAATTTAGCATATTGAGCATAATTTATGAGGCAGCTACTTTGTTTTGCATGATTTCCCTTCAGAATTATTGGTGATAAAGTTATTCACCAGGGATTGTGCAATTATACAACAGAAAATATCAAATGAATTTATCTCTGGGGAAAATAAATGGGATTTTTTTTTACTTCCGGAGCACAAGTTGAAATAGTCTTGATGACTTGTAAAGGTTTCACAACGTCTAGAATGCTTCTCCCCGCGTCTGTGATTCTTCGTCGGGCCATTTGGTGAGATGAAACCGCGGAGGCGTCTGGAAAGAGCAAATAAAATCAATCAGTCAGAGTTTTGTCAGCCTGATTTATTGCTCAACGGCCTCTACGAGTGAATGAATGGTCCAAAACATTGGCAGCGAGGATGAATGTCATTCTTGAGATTTCAGAGAGTATGATTTCTAACCAAGAGTTTGTAGAAATACTTCATATGTCTGCATATTGTATGATATTGATCCTCTCCAGATGTACGGCGAGGGAAAGCGAGCCCTCAGCAATCATCAAACCCTCTTGAGATGTTATGATCGAAATGTAATTAAACTTAAATCACTCTCTTTAATCAAACCAACCGTCATCCAAGAAAACGTGTATATACGTGTAATATATCATATCATGAATTATTATGGAAAAAGAGCACTTATTTTGGATGGCGTTTATATCAATATTCCAAGATCTTGTTTATTCTGAATTAACTATCAGTTTTAATTCACTTACTTTTGGTTTTCTTTAACATGGACAAAAGGGTTAATATAAAAATGTATGTGATTATGTAGATTTGTCATGGTAACCATAAGGGGTTAACAGGGTGCATGTAAACAGTGTACAAAGTATAAGACTCTTTCTGACAATATTTTATGGAGTCAGAATGGCATTTGACTGAGTTTACCATAGTAAGCGTCTCTGTAAACAGTAATTGTGGGTTTTTGGTATTTCTGATCAACATATAATGACTTAAGAAGCGCGTGCCCGTGATTACGCGTCCACGAGACCTCGGTCCTGCCCCCAGAACGCGCCGCGGACACGCGCTCATTAAAGCCCTCACAATCAGCCTGAACGCGACTTTCTGCCTGTGTTTCTCCTCTCAAGACTCAAAAACACTCTCTCTCGTGGATAAATGGATCTCTGTGTGATCGTGCTGTTGTCTCTGTGCGGGTTTCTGCGGGGCCAAGGTGAGTTTACCTCAAACACCGCATCACTGAGTTTGCAGAAAAGCGGACCGTAGTGAAACACGGTGTTATTATGACATAATAGCATGTAAATCCGACTTAACAGTCTGTCTCCTGTGCTTTGCATAAAACAGATTTGATGCATTTCCATGCATAACAACAGAATAGTGTAAGTTAGTATTACAGAAGTCACTTAAAGGACTAAAAATACCATCCATGCATTAAAGGATTTAGTGTAGGATATATCAAATATTTTTTTCTAAACTTACTGGGGGTATGTGTGTTACAGTAAAGTGTAGTATATTAAATGCATTTAAATCTACTCTGTTAATAACTGGTATTTTGTAAAATAATGAATATTTAATTTCTTATTTTTTAAAATAGTTGGTATGGTATCATGTATAGCAAAAGTGGCACCTTAGTACAGTATTAGTTGGTTGTATATATATATATATATATATATAGTATATTTTAGTATACATTAATTTCTTATTTTTAAAATAGTGAATATATTATTATATAATTACATTGAAATATAATTTATTATATACTATATTTTCTATTGCTATTCAGTAAAATGTATTTAATTAAAATGTAATTACGTTAATATTATATACAATTAATTATAAATATAATACATTTTATATTGTCACACATTTATTTAATATTTAAATATTAATTTAAATAAACAGATATATTTTTTAACATCAGTACGTCTTTGAATGAGTCTCTTGCTGATCTCTTAATGAAAGGCTTGTTCTCGCGAAAAACTATCATTTAGCCCTGCTGAAGGGTTTTATTGTGAGTCACAGATACTGTGTGGTAGGAGAGATGGGGAATATTTAGATAAGGGGGCGTGGCCTGGCTTGCAGTAGCCAATGAGGGTTTGCTCTGTGGGAAGCAGCCCACAGCACATGGACGGCTCTTTACTGCTAGATAGTGAACCTAACTATACCAGGACTGGTTTAGTGGACGTATACTCAGTTCTCACACGTTCTTGCAGTCAAACATCACCACACAAATGTGGTTTGAGGGTGGAGGTCATTATTCAGCGGCAGAACTGGACCAGTTTACTTGAATAGCATCATGTGGGTGTTTTCATAGATTGGGAAGCTTGAGCTGCATTTGAGAGCATTTTATCTTAGTTTTATTGGACGTTTCTATTACAGAAACAACTATTTTCATTATCTACTGTACAGCACAGCTATTATAAACCACAAGAAAGTTATTCTGGATATCTGTTTTATACATTTTCTAATCTAAAATATGTTTTTACCTTTCATTTAATATATATATATATATATATACATATATATATATTTTTTTTACATTTATTTGTATTTACATTTTTTTTTAATTTAGTAGATATATACATATATAAACACTTTTTAAATTATTATTATTTTTACATTTTAGGATTATTTTTATTTGATTTAATTTTATTTTTCATTTAACTTAAATTATTGAAATAATTTTTTTTATATTTTATGAGAAGTTGTATTAGATACCTTTATTTTATAAAATATTTTTTAATTTTGTTTAAATGTTATTATTTTATTTTATTTAAAATTTAACTTAAATTATTATCATTATTTATTTTTATAATTTTATTACTATTATTAATTTTTATTTAACTTTATTTTATCTAACTCTGGTTTATTGTCCTCAAATAAATGTTTGTATTCATGTGGAGAAATTGCTGCTTATAAAAGACATTTGGCGTTTCGATTACTGTGAAAACCTGCAGGAGAGAAGTCCAAAAGACTCATTTGCCAAAAATATTTTGCTTTTTGGCAGATGATGGAAACCGCAGGGAAATTAATGATCTGTTTGATCCAATTGAGTCCACTTGCGTCAGCTGATGGTTGTTTGGAAATGTTTTTGGAGTAGTTTTTATGGCCTTTAATCTTCGGGAGAGAGTCAGACGTGTTTGACGGAGTTGACTAGCTGCCCATCAACAAATTACTTCATCCGCCAGACGCTAAACATTATTCAGCGTGAGTGGAAAAATGCTTGTGGAAACAAAACAAACAAGGCAGAGACAGTCCAGACAGGACAGATATTGATTCTGCAAACGATATCAAGGAAACTGAATAGAACAATGGCTACCTCAGAATCATGATTAAAAACAAATAAATCCATAAATTAGCACACAGACCCTCATCAGACTAAGCTCTATGTCCGGTCTGGGAGAAACAATCAAAGCCTAACTCTGAAAAGTGGGCGGGGCATATCATAACTCATGAATATTAATTACGTGGTGCCCAGTAGTTCTACTTGATTGGCTGAAAGACAGACTTCGGTAGGTGAGAGAATAGAATAGAAATGACTGTGAATAACATATCTCGTTGTATCTTCTTCCTAATTATGTTCAAAATTGTTTGAAAGGGAAGAAAACCAAATGTCCGGAGGCAGAATTTGCTTTCCTGCTGAGTGTCCAGGAAGAGTCTTTATTTTTAGCTGCAGGGTTTGGGCCAGTAACATTTTTAAGGGGGTTTTCCATGTGCCCTCCATCCCTAATTAGACAAATTAGTCATGCCACCATCTGATCCAGAGACCTCAGAGCATATTAACGCTCCTTTCCTTACAAAGAAGCTCTTAAACGTTTAACGTCTCAGATTTGCCAGGATACCGAATTCTCCGGTCAAAATCTTGTGCTGACAAACAATTAATTGCATGCAAAATCAAGGTTTTTGTTTACCTAATATATGTGAGTATATATACGTGTATGTGTGAGTCTATATTAGGGCTGCACGATTTGGGAAAAATGTGCGATTGTGATTATTAAGGTCAAAAGGTGATTGCGATACGATATGTAAGTGGTTTGACTCAACTTGCTTGTTATGAAGGAAAATGCACACACAGATTACTAATAATGCTGAAATCGGTATTTCTGACTGAGATACAGTATACAGTGAAATCTAGCAACAACTAATTCAAACTAAACTGTACAAAATTAAACAATAGTAACATCTTTACATTACTGAATTAAATGACATTAAATTAACATTAAAATAAAATTAAAATAAGTACAGATAAATTAAACAAATACCCATTTTTATATTTTTACATGTTGTCCCAAAACATTTTAGCAGGATGTAACATATATTAGTATATTTCTCTTGGTATCTCTTGTCCAGTGTGTGAATCATTTTCTCAAATCCCTGTTTGATAAAAGTGCGTTCACACCTGAGGCCACTTGGGCGAATATATCTCGCTATTCGCGTGCACTTGGACGCTTGAACATGTGGAGTTTACGCCGGTTTCACACTGGCACTGCACGCGTCAGCAGGACGTATTTTTCTGGCGCTCATGTTAACGGATGAATGTCTTGTTGCGTTCACTAATACATTTTTTTATTTAATATAATCGCAACATTTTCTGTAATGTAATCGCATAGGCTGACATCTCGATTGCGATATGATTAATCATGCAGCACTAGTCTATATATATATATATATATATATATATATATAAACATAATAAATATACACAGCACACACTTTTATTTTGGAAACAATCGTGATTAAACAAATCTCTCTCTCTCTAAATATATATATATATATATATATTAATTCTAAAAGAAATTATTAAAATAATTTATTAAATATATTATGATGAACATGTAAATACCTTATGCAAAAATTTTTTAGATAATAATATTAATATCAATTGAATATAAAAATTTTTATATAGTTTAAAATGTTTATTCATTTTTAAAACTATCATGATCAATAACAAATCTTTGTCTAATAAAATATATGATCAAACTTTTACCTATTTTTGACATTTCATAATCTCAGAATAATTTTAGATGAATTTTATGTCTAATATGAATGGAAAATCAACTAGATAACAACTTGATGACTGACAAAAATCTATTTTTATATTAAAAATATGAATATATTCATGTTATTTAAATTGAATATATTAACTTACTATTAAAACAAATGGCGTTCACACAATATTCACATAAAACAGTTCATAAAATTAAAATGTAGAAAGACTAAAATAATGGTTTCTTGTAAAATGTACTCTAATAATCTTTCATGAATTATTTTACAGTGTATATTTTAAATAATGTACAATACATGGCTGTAAGAGATATTAATTGCTGGTAAATGTTCTCCACCCTTTCTCAGTTTGGGACCCTGTTCTGTTGTTTCTCCTCGCAGCCATTTGCAGTCCAAAGTGTCGAATCTAGCGCTCACTGCCTAACCACAAACCTTCGTCGGTGCCAGAAATCAGCTGCTAACATGCTGAAGAGTGGCTGGTAAAAACGTAGATTTGTGATAATGCAAGAATTCATCAGACAGAACAAGCCCTGGCAAATCTAATGCTGCATGTGCGTGGGGCTCTGTCAGCAAACCTGAAACGCTTCAGATTCGGTCGTAAAATGTGACTGTACCAGACTAGTTGGCTCAGCTCTGGATCCCCTTTACAGCCAGTTTGAGCTTTAACCTCTGATCTGCATGTCTGTGTGTGTGTGGGAACGGTCTGGATCGGGTAATGTCTTTCTGTTTTGTTTTTCCCTTTCCAGAGACCACAGTTGTCTCGCTGGACGACTGCTGTAAGGATGGCAAAGAAAGAGGCCAGGAGTCTCAGGACTGCACGAGTCTGCCGCTCATCTCCGAGTCCACCACCTGCAGGTTTGCTCCTCGCCATCTGAGATCTAGCAAACCTCTACAGAAAACACTTACAAGAGAAACAAATCAGTTTGTTAGCTCAGCTCGAGCACTGAATAGGGTAAAACACTGAAATAACACTTCCCCGGTTGATTAATCACAGCACATTAAGACATTAAATGTTGTATTACAAGCATAATACAATGCTTTTCGAGCATTATATTGGATTATTGACCATAAATAAGCAATGGCTTGAAGTTAAAAACGTCTTAATAATCCCAAACACGCAGCTTTTCACTTGGACTGGAGTGCTGTGCATTATTGTGAGGTTTTTATCAGCTGTTTGGACTCTCATTCCGACGGCACCCATTCACTGCAATGGGATGCAATGCTACATTTCTCCAAATCTTATTGAAGAAACAAACTCATCTACATCTTGTGTGGCCTTTTTCATTTTCGGGTGAACCATTCGTATGGATTGTAGAGGTACAGGCATAATCTACCGCAGCTAAGTTCCTGCCGGATGGACAAAAACCTGCACATGCATCCAATCAGATTGATGCAACTCTGGGTTCCCAGAATATGCATCTGTGCAAAAGCTATGCATCATCTGTAGAAGTGTCTTTCACGATAAGATCAGCGCTTAGTCTCAGTGCCAGTCAAAGCCGATCGAGTTACTCTGGCATCAGACTCGTTTGCCTTGGCCTTCTGACTGATCCGGCGTTTGCTTAAATGAGAGAGTGCGAGAAAAAGGTGGTGATGGCTTGGATCTCTTCAGTCGGGGGGGCTTGCAGAAACGGGAATATTTCCAAATCCAGGAAATTCCACTGAGGTGAAACTCTAGTCAGACAGAGAGGAGAGAGCGCCCCGAATAACAGGAAATCTGCAGATTATTTCAGACACTGAAAAGGGGAAAAACAAGTGAAAGGAGAAATCTCAGAAGGCTTCACCCTTAAAAGGCTGTTCGGGAGAGCGTGGCGGTCAGAGACGGGTGTCTCGGGCTTTCTTGCGAAGACGATTGTGAAAGAGGGTGAAGCAAGAGCGAAAGAGACAAACAGCGATCGTTTTACCGTAAAAACTAGGCTCCATGCGTCAGCGCTGAACCAAACACTGACTTCTGTGCTTCACCACGGCCAGAAAGCAGAAGTCATGTAGCACAAGTGAATTGGAAGGAACTTTGGGGTCTTACACAATCTGAACCGTCTTTTTTTGGCAGTCAGAAGTCTTGCAGTGCTGAGCTGAGTACTCATAAACTGTAGTCCACTACTGATTACAAACTACTGTACATGATGAACATTTGTAGCAATGCCATCTATTATATTGCAGTTGATTCTGATGACTGTCCAGCAGAAACCCCTCGCAGAAACACTTCTATAATCTGTTGATTAGCCCTGATACGGTTTGTCCTGATCTGACTGTGTGTGTCTCGTAGGATCGCTCAGGAACAGTGCTGTACTGCGGTTCTTGAAGACAGTGTTTGCACCAGAGGCATCAATATGGCCAAGGACCAGGGCAGTTGTGACGCCTTCCTGTCCAGCAGCACATGTGAAACCAAGACGACTAAGGTGCTGGATTTTTCTTAAAACATTTTTTATTATGACATTATTCATATATTGCAATTTATTGCATTGCATTTTTAAAAATATATTTATTATTAGATTAAATGTAATAATCTAAATAGTATAAAATATATACAATATTGACTATTCAGCATTTACAAAAGAAATAATAGTGAACATTTTAAAAAAAATTATATACACATTTTTTACAAATTGTTATTCAAAAATATACAGTAAAATACAGTAATATTTCTCTCTTTAATATAAGTAGTATATAATATGTATGTAAATGCTATATATACATATAACTAATAAATTATTTAGAAATAAAAAACAATATATATCTATATACATAAAATATTTGATATTCTGAATGCAATAGTTTCAGTGTGTTGATGTTACTGTAAGTCCCGACCCTTAGCAAACGTGATTGCGTCTTCTTTAGAAAGTGAACTAAGTTTGCGGTAAAATGTAGGCTAGCCTAGTTGGGTTGTCGAGGTCAAAACACTATATGGAGCAGCTGTGAATCAAATACGTATTATAAATGATGTCGTTTCTCAAAGACAAAGGTCTTTTTGTGAACTGTTTATCTCATAAAATGTAGTCGCTCCATCTCTCTTCAACACAAATGACATCTGCGTTTATATTTCACCCCTAACACATCGAAGCTGATATCTGAGTGTTTGTAGCTGTTGTGTGTGTGTTCGCTCGAGAGAGCTTGTACAAACACGTCTGTGTCAGACACTCAGCTCACAATGAGATGATAAATGTGGCTTTAAAAGCCCAAACTCTTGAGAGAGCACTGTTTACGTTGAGCAGGAGGGAACTTGCCCATATTACAGAAGAGCAGCTCGTTTCTCTTATAAATTCAGCTCCGATTAAACACACAGGCTTTCAGCCAGACCTCAGGATGAAAAATAGAGTGTTTCTTGGAGGTTTTATACACACCTGAGTGTGTGTTTGGACATTACGATCCTCCAGGTGTCTGCCGTCTTCTAGGAAACATTCATCTTTGGCTGTCAGTGGGACTGTAAGAGCTCTTAAAAGCACCTGTCAGATGTATTGCTCTTCGTTATTTATGCGTTCATCACTAACCGCCAAGCCTGATTTATCCGAGACACTTCACGGCGTGTATTAGATGATCTTAGGACAATCTTTTGTGTTTCCCTCTAAAGCTCTGGATGAGCATTTTCTAGTGTTGTTTTCTGTTTATTCCAGTCTATAGCTATGTTTCCATCCATATATTCAAATTAAACTGCACAAAACTGGAATATTGCATAAAACATATGTGAAAAAAGCACAATCCTACGAGTCAAAGAGAACAAACACATCACTTCCTGTTAAACTGTGGCACCAAATAGCAATAAGAATATAGAAGGCACTGAATATAATGATGTTGTGACAAAAACAGAAAATTACTGTTTTTTTACTTGTGTTTTTACACTTTGTCAAAAATGTACTGTATATAGTGCACAAACAGTATGGACTGAATTTATTTTATTTTTTTACTATATTTATGCTTTATTTATTTTATATTTTATATATATATTTTATATTTATGCATTTTGTAGCTTGACATGATTTTTGCGCCAAACAACAACAACAACAAAAACAAATAAAAAAGTATTTTTTATTTATTTACTATTTATGTGTTGTTTTCATACTGACCTTAAATATGACTTTATAGTATAAATCAAGATACTTTTACTTCAGAAGCTAATTAACTTAATATATGAAGTCGTTTAGTGTCTATAAGTATATTAGTATAAAAAAGTACATAAAAATATTATAAACATATAATTAACTTAAAATAATAAATTGTATCCATTGTATTATATTCTTATTCGTAATTATTTATTAAACAGTTTTTACATCTGTCTTAATGCCTTTAAGAAACGATATTATTATTTGAAATTAAATTGTTAATTATTAAAAATACATTTATATGTGTCCTTATATATTATATAATGAAAAAGTAATATAAATAATATAAATATAAATAATAAATAATATATTAATCTTAATGTTTTTAAAAACTATTATTATACTATAAATAAAAAACATATATGTTATTATTTGTCTATAAATATGCAAACACACAAAAAATGGAGGACTTCAGCATTAAATTCAACATGTACATGTACAAGAAAAAGTAAGCGTTTTCAGCAGTGGAAGAACAACTATTATTATTATTTGATTATTTGTTATTTACTTTTGTGGCATGTCTTATACGTATAGCCTGTTGGGCTTTATTCTGCGATAACAACCTGCTGACTGTACATTATCCCTTACATGTATATATAGAGAGTGTTGATGAGCTGTTTCTTTGATAAGCTTGTATTTAGACACACAGATCTGTATTTTTCCACGTTTAGCTCCAGATCTAATCTTAATCTCAGAAGTGAGTTATCACTGACAGTGTGCGTCTGAGTCCAGCGTCAGGCTTGATCTGTGTCTGGGAAACGGCTCTAGAGGAATATAGTTTCTGTTTTCTCTCCTGCCTCTGTCTGTGTGGTAGGAAAAGGATCTGTAGTTATTTTTCACTTAGGTGTGAACTCTGTCTGATGGACAGACTCCAACAGCTCATCAAAAGACAGCAGTTCTCTGTGTCTGCGCCCTACATAGACAGCTGCCTTCTAAGAAAGAGAACTTAAGTAACTGATATATTAAACACTTCTCAGGCAGCAACATCAAGTGAAAGCGAGAAAGATCTGGCTTTAAAATGTAGCTAAGCTAACAACATGAATATTTAATAAGCCTGAAAATGAATATTATATCTACAAATGTGTACGTTTTCTTCTTTTGTATATCTGTATATTATTTTTTTATTTTGTTACATATATATATATACAACAAGGAAATTTTAGTTCTAAATAATTTAATGAAAATAG
>JAUMHI010000074.1:1323255-1336347 GCA_032359435.1 Enteromius unitaeniatus
TCTATCTATTTTTATAATTTTTTTTTTATGTTAGATATATATATATATATATATATATATATATATACAACAAGGAAATTTTAGTTCTAAATAATTTAATGAAAATAGTATAAAATAATCTGAATATTAATTATTACAAACAAAATTATTGGTTTCATATTTTAAAAACATCTAAAAATAAGAATTATTCAAATACTATTCATAATTATTATGATAACAATAGCAATAATAATAATAATAATTATTATTATTGTGATTATTAATTGAAATATTAATATTAATTATTAAAAAATGGTTGTCAGTATAAATAAAAACATATTAGACATAAAAATTATAATATATGTCTTTAAAATCATCCAAAATAAGTTTTTGTTTACATAATATGTGTTTGTGTATATTCGTTATGTATATATAAATACAAACACATGTATGTATGTATCAAAGTGTTATGTGTATATATTAAATGTATTTATTTACAATATAAAAAATAATATATAAATGTATGTATATACTTGTAAATATTTTTTAAACATATATTGTATGCATGCCTATTTATATATGCATAATAAATATATACAGTACACATAAATAAATGATGTAAACGAAAACTTAGAATAATAAATCATAAAAAAAATTGGTTAATCGTCTGTATCTTCGTTCTTTGCATCCCTCCTCCACCCCTTACTCTGCTTGCAGGCCTCCACATACAGTATATTGGAAATAAACTGAGGAGAACTGGCCCCAACTAAGCCTGGTTTCTCCCAAGTTTTTTTTTTTCTCCATTCCCCCACGTATGGAGTTTTGGTTCCTTGCTGCTAACTTGTCGTTTTTTTTTTTTGGTCCAGACACCGTCTCTGCATTTAATAATAAATAGTATCTCGTATTCTCCTATTTCGTTACTGGTCAGTGCTTCACTACGGCCTGCATCATATATACACGAAACTCAGTAGAAATAACAAATATCTAGTACTCTCTCTTGGACATGTAGTATAGCGTGGATTTGATGTATCTCTCTTCTTCTGCAGACGTGCTGTGAGTGCTGTTTGCTCGGCCGGGCGGCCCAGGAGCAAGGCTTGTCATGTGACCTCCCCCTCGCCGTGTGGTACCAGTGCGGTCTGGTGTCCCGCGCCTGCTGCGTCGACCGGTCGCCCAACAGCGACGGAAAACCTGCACCGGGTGAGAACTAACACAGCGACTCTTTCTTTTGAGAAATAATAACTATACACGGCGCACTTTCAGATTTAAAACTCTGCAGGATGTGTTCTTTCCCTCATTCATTTGCAAAAAACAGGAGCACTTTCAGGACTGTTAAGTCTCTTCTGCCCTCTAGTGCTCATCTTCACAGACTTCTAACACATTAACTCATTCATGTTTCACATGACAGATGCACAGCCATCACAGGGTGACGCACAGAACACAGAGGATCAGTGCAAAGGTGACTCGAATCTAACGTGCTGCATAATCCTTTCAAAATGTGCAGATTGTTAATGTGTGTGTGTTTGCATCGAAGCCGCCGGATGCTCTCAGACTTGTTTTAACAGCACTTGTAGTTGTTTGGAGGGATACAAGCTGAAGGCGGACAGGAAAACCTGCGAAGGTCAGTAAACGTCCACTAATAAAGGGCTTTTAACACGTGTCAGTGTGTAAGAAGGGTCAGAGGATGGTGTGTGTGTGTGTGTGTGCAGATGTGAATGAGTGTTTGCTGGGCTCTCATCAGTGCCAAGTAGGCGAACGCTGCATCAACACGATGGGATCGTATCGCTGTCAGAGGGTCATCAGCTGCGGGACGGGCTACGAGCTCACAGACAACAACAAGTGTGAAGGTCAGACACACACACACACAATGTTACGTGATTTCTGGGGACTCTCTATAGTTGTTTATACTGCACCTAGAATTAAATCCACTTTATAATCTTAAATGACATTTCTCAAAACCTCCTTGCATGTAAGACAAGCAGCTGTAATTAGCCTGCACTGTGTGTTTTCAGACATTGACGAGTGTGAAACAGGCACTCATAACTGTGCAGCCGAGCTGGAGTGTCAGAACACAGCCGGCTCCTTCCGCTGCCGTCCCAGAGTGCAGTGCGGCGTGGGCTTCATTCAGGACGCTCTCGGGAGCTGCATCGGTGAGAGACACACTCCAGCTGTGCGGAAGATGGTCTTTACTAACTATCCTAACGCTTTTTGGCATAAAGGAAAAATGGATATGTATTATTGTCTATTTCTACAAATATATCCCAGTGAATCAACACTGCTTTTGTGCTCCAGGGTCACACATATATATAGGCTTATGTTATATTTATGTTTTATATGTCATGAAAGATCTTGATTCTTAATTTTATTTGAAGTTTTTTATTGATTTATATGAAAATGGTTTTGAATGAGGCTTCTGATGTGTGTGGCAGATATAAACGAGTGTCTGAGCATGACGGGGCCGTGTCCGGCGGGTCACATGTGCTTCAACACGGTGGGCTCCTTCACCTGCCAGAGACACTCGGTCACCTGCGGACGAGGATATCACCTGAACGCTGACGGCTCTCGCTGCGTGGGTACGAAGACGTCACAGTCACATCAAACCAAATGAGTTATGAGTGTAACAAATGAGCAGTCTGTGAACTCTGATCTGTGTGTGTGTCAGATATCGATGAGTGTGCGGGGGCTGATAACGCCTGTGACGGTCACGGCTGTATTAATCTGGTGGGTTCGTACCGCTGTGAATGCAGAGCTGGCTTCATCTTTAACAGCATCAGCAGATCCTGTGAGGGTGAGTGCTTCTGAACGCTTGCAGGTTCAAACCCACACCAAATATAAGTGTTCGTCTCCTTTTGATCGGGATGCTGTATTTCTTTCGCTTTTGCTTTTCTTGAATGCAGGAATATCAAAAATGTCTAAATAATTTTAAAAGAAAAAATATGAAGGTGTGTGTGTACAGCATATAATTTAATTAAAAGGAATAATTAATATTTACTTCATATTATAATTAATATAGAAATATAATATATAATTATTTATTTGCAGGAATAATTATCCTTTTGACCTTTTTCAAAT
The DNA here is from genome assembly GCA_032359435.1 of Enteromius unitaeniatus. Taxonomy (NCBI): domain Eukaryota; kingdom Metazoa; phylum Chordata; class Actinopteri; order Cypriniformes; family Cyprinidae; genus Enteromius; species Enteromius unitaeniatus. The sequence goes on from JAUMHI010000074.1 coordinate 1,326,304, forward strand.
GCAATTGAACATAACAAATAATATTTATATATGAAATATATATTAATAAATAGTATTATTATTTAAAAATAAATAAATATTAATTTAAATAGTTATTATTTGATCAATTTGTTATTTATAATTATAATAATGATATATTAATATAATTTATATGTAATATTAAATATTTATTACAATTATATGCGTTGCAGGAATTATTCCAAATTTCACTTTGTGTTAACTAATATTTGTCTCATACACGTTTTTTGTCTCGTACAAGACAACTTTTCCACTGAATATCAACTGATGTATGAAAATTTATTTTTTTAATATTTATAATTTAAATATTAAATTTAATATTTAAATTAGACTAGGATTTTGCAAATGCAACATTTTTGACATGACAAAATCAAATGATACCATTAGAAAACTGTATAAAAATAATAATTAAATAAAATCATATAAGGATAAAATAATAAAATCGAATAATACTGATATTAAATATACATTTATAATTTATTAAAGTACATATAAAAATATTACAATTATATTGATACTAATAATATAAAAAAACGCTATTTTATATCAATTCTTAAAGTTATTTAAATGCACGGTATTTCTTTCTCTTGACTGTCAGACATCAATGAATGCAGGAACTATCCCGGCCGTCTGTGTGCGCACAAGTGTGAAAACATCCTGGGCTCCTACAAGTGCAGCTGCACCACGGGCTTCAAGCTGGCCGTCGACGGCAGGAACTGTGACGGTACAGAAACACCCATCCCAGTAACTAATAACCAGCTCTTAAGCGTCATTCATTCACTGAGCTGTGCTTTGAGCAGACCTGAACGAGTGTGAGAGCAGCCCGTGCAGTCAGGAGTGTGCTAACGTCTACGGCTCGTACCAGTGCTACTGCCGCCGCGGCTATCAGCTCAGCGACGTCGACGGCATCACCTGTGAAGGTCAGGAACAGACAGACTCCTTCAACACTTCTCACATCATCACTGTTCAGTCCCTATATGATCACAACAGCATTAGAACAAATTCATCTTGATATGTCAGAAAACTTCGACGATATAAATTATAATATAAATGCACATTTTGTGTGTATATATGTGTATATGTGAAATGTATTTTCATAAACGCACACACATACCTAGTATACTGTGTGAATGTATATACGTGGGTCAAAGATTGCATCATTTGCAATATCAGTTTACATTTCCACACATTATTTTAGTCATTAACTGTAATAATGCAGTTAGATTATTGTCTGATCTGATCATCATCAGTCTGTCTGGAATCACATGAAGAAACAGAATAAACTGAGACAGACTCAATCCAGAAGATCTGAGCCAACGTCTCCAAGATGAAGGAAAAAACCCACCTGGTATCTGACTAATCTTTGGTTTGACTGTAACTGTTTCATCAGACATCGACGAGTGTGCGCTGCCCACCGGTGGACACATCTGCTCTTACCGCTGCCACAACAGCCCGGGGAGCTTCCACTGCACCTGTCCCGCCTCAGGATACACCCTCGCCCCGAACGGACGCAGCTGCCAGGGTCAGACACACTCTCAGAGTCAACTATAAACACTATAAGTGATAAAAGGTTCCTATTTTGGTTTTGGGAGTCCCCGACAACAGGCTGGCGCAGAAAACACTTTCCTCGTCTTATAATACGCACTGATTTTTACCGTACTTGTTCAGCGACTCCCAAACGATTCTCTCCTTTGTGTGACGCTAATCTGCGTCTAGTCTTATTTTCATCTCATCTCCTGTAATATCTGATTAAGTGCAGCGTTGCCAGGAAAACCTCCTCCAAAAGCGGCACCTAGTGGTGAAGAATTAATTTGCATTTTCATTCAGACCAAGTAAAAAGACAAAAATGTGGGTGGGCCATTTCATTTTGACGTCGACATGAACCGACAAAGCGACTTACAAATTAAGATAATGAAAGCAATCAGAATCAACAAAAGAGCAGTGAAACACAACGCAGATCCATATACAGGGCTTTATTTACAAACATGGGTGTACAGGCCGGGTCAAACAGAGGCAGAGACTCAAGAATAGTCCAGAGTGGTCAGTTTCCAATGGGGCAAAACCAGAGGGAGAAACCAAAATGCAAGGCAAGGGCCGGTACACAGAACACACACGCTTAATACGAGGGGAAACACTCAATGCTCGGTTAAACTGACCAACGGCGGAGACAAAAGGGGATAACAAGGGGGCGGAGCTGATTAATCACTATGGAAACTAATACGGGAGCACACACTTCACAATAAGAGTCCTTAGAGTACAATGGAGAAACAAGACTGGGGTAACACACGTGTCCGGGGGTGGAGTGCCCTCTGGTGGACCTCGAGGGGATCGCAACAATAACAAGCTTAACACAATACATGTAGCAAGGGGTTTTATTATATAATAAATAGAAAAAAAAGGAAATAGCTACTACAGTGTTAGAGGCCTTTTTTGCTTTTGTTAATTTTCATAATTGTATAATAAATGAAAAGAAAACATAGAATAAGTAGATAGATAGACAGAATGAAAAAACAACAGACAGAAAATGAAATTCAAATTTATAAAGACAAAAATAACAAATAAAAGAAAATGACAAAACACAAAAATTACTAACACTTCAACAAAAGTTAAAGCAGTTGAATTATTTTAGATATAGTATGTTTTATTAAAGCACTTGATCTTGTGGCAGTAGTTTTAACCGTAGGACTGTAAAAATGAATGATTTATTGAAATATGAAATGATGACTGAGGCTGCTGTGTTTTGTTTCGGTGGCTCAGATGTGGATGAGTGTGTGACTGGTACTCACAGCTGCAGTGAATCTGAGAGCTGCTTCAACATCCAGGGAGCATACACGTGTCTGAACTTCGACTGTCCGCCCAACTACAGGCGCTCAGGAGACACGTAAGTCACAAAACCTTCAAAAATGATTTCACATCTGTAATCGGATGCATTTTCAAGCAAAGAAAAAAGATAAAAAGAAGAAATCCAAGGTGGAGCTGTGGGAAATAACAACTATTCTGACTTTACATTAAGTGTAGTATTTGTCAGTCAGAGTCAGTGCAGCGTTCTCAAAACACATTTTTAACACATATATTTACATACATATATATATATATATATAAATATATATATTTATTTTTAATTTTAATACAATTATCTTCATAAAAAACACACACATATACAACAATATTCCTGCTGTATATGAACAAATATATGTCAAAATACAAATCTTTATTGTTTAAATGTTTATTAAAAAAAAAAACATAAAAATATGAAATATATATATATATATATATATATATATATTAGGGGTGTCAACTGATTAATTGCAATGAATCGCATCCAAAATAAAAGTTTTTGTTTACATAATATATGTTTGCATACTTTATATTTATTATATATATATAAATACACACACATGCATGAACATATTTAACAAAATATGTGTTTATATATTAAATATATTTATATTGAATATAAAATATAAGAATGTAAATATATAAATGTATATTCTTGTAAATATGTATAAATATTTATACAGTACATATACATAATAAATATATACAGTACACACATATATTATATATAACACAATTGGATGCAATTAATCGTTTGACAGCACTAATATATATATATATATATATATATATATATTACACAAATATTATTTTAATGCATGAAAATTTGTTTTATGTAGACAAATACAATAAAAAATTGAATATAATAATATACAAATATATTAAATATAATTACATTTATAAATACTTTTTGATTTGAAAATAAAATTGTAGTTGATGAACATGGTTATAGGAGTTGAAATGATGCAGGTAGGTGTTGATAAAGAAGTGGGGTTTCTAACATCATGCATGAACACTGCATCCGAGAAAGCTGCAGAAGCAATGCATGAAGAGTGCAGCGAGTTTCATTAATACACTTTTTATGTCTTGCCCGAGAAAACTCCCCAGTGATGCCCGTTTCCCCATTTATTTTCTCCATTCTGATTCCAAAAAAGTAAATAAATCAGAAATAAAACCAACTAATCTCACTGGTTTCGGTGTCTCTATGGAGAAAACAAATGGAACGCGCCAGTCTGTGATGTCACGGCGAATGCTCCTCCCCCTCCAGCAAACCCCGCCCCCTCAAAATCACACACTTCTCCGCATGTGGCGCACGGCAGCGTTCTAACCCCTCTCTTTTCTCTCTCTCCTCGTTTGTGTCCTCGCAGTCGCTGTGAGCGCTTGCCTTGTAATCAGACTAGCGAGTGTCTGGCCTTGCCTGTGAGAATTACCTACTACCACCTGACATTCCCCACCAAAATCCCCATTCCCACCAACATCTTCCGCATGGGCCCGTCCAACTCGGCGCTCGGGGACGACATCGAGGTGGCCATCGTGGACGGTAACCAGGGAGGCTACTTCGCCACCAAACGCGTGGACCACGGCGGCGTCCTGGTGGTCCAGAAACCCATCGTGCTGCCTCAGGACTTTGAGATCTCTCTGGAGATGAAGCTTACGCGATTCGGACACCTTAGCGTTTACCTCTTCAAGATCCGCTTGTTCATAACCCCGGACGAGCTCAGCCACGTCAGCGAATGAAAGCGCATAATAGAGCTCGATTAGCTGCTTCCATGTGCTTTGGGGATCTCGTCTAACGTTGCCTTCAAGTCCTTCTGGAAAAATTTTGGTTGCTGTTTTTTCATTTCGAGCAACGATTTTCATATTTGCAATCAGTGGCTTATTAACCGCAAGTTTTTTATGAGTTATGATCAATACAGTTCAGGGTTATTATCGTAAAGTAGGAATACAAATATATTACATTTTTGGTGAATTGAAATAGAGCTGAAATAAAAGAAATAAATAATGTTACATTTAAAAAAGCACAATTAAACGTGCACTAAATGAAAATGAGGTTGGAATGGATTTAAAAAGAATAACTGGAAATAAATGAGAACTGAAATGAAAATAAATCTTAAACAGTAACAAAAAAAAAATTGTGATAAAAATATAATTACTAAAATTATATAAATTACAATAAATTGAATACAAAAAAATAACACTGAGACTAATTTGCTTTTGACATGAAAACTGCTAACGGATCATTTCCTAAGCTCCCCCCCCCCCGGTTACTGTTGCTAACTGTCTCACAGGAATGAACTGATGAGCTCCTTGATAAAGCAGAAATAAAAATAAATAAATATTTGAAAACAGTTGCTGTTTATGCACAAAAAACCTAAAGAAATGTTTAAAAAAAAACAACGAACAGTATTTCAGTAAAATAGGTACAAATTTCTAAATGCAAGGAAATTTTAAAAATATCAACAGCAGAAATAGTAAAAATTACAATAAGTAGAAAAATAGTTTCAGTAAAATATGCACTAATCGGTTTAAAAATGCAATAAATTAAATAAATTCTGTCAAGTTAGTGCATCAAGTGGTAAAAAAAATTGCGCAAAGTGTTTTCAATGAATGAATTGGTTATTATTAAATAAAAACAGATTTTCAGTGACGTTTGCAAAAGTGAAAAGTTATATATATACAAATTCAGTAAAATATGCACATCAGTTGGCTTAAAATATCTAGAATTCCAAAATGCACTGTTCTACATAACAATTCAATAAATGTGAAAAAAGACTTAAGTATATGCATATATACTGTCACAAACTGCAATACATTGAAAAAATATATATATTTTTAACGTTTAAAAAATGCTATATATTACATCTAATGAAATTCTGTTAAATTAGTACATCAATTAGTTAAAAATGCAATACAAATATTTTTGGTATGGTAGAAATGAATACTGATCACACAGTCAAATTAAAAGCTGCACAGCAACAGTTGCTAAGGTCCCTCACAACCTTATGTTGGCGTGAACATGAGCCGTTGAGACTTGAAGGCAACATTATTCTTTAGTATAACCATAGATTCTCAGGTGTCTAACGGGAAAAGATGAGCTGAGCTCAAGCTCTTGATGTATCAAACCTGCTGTTGATTCTATACTGTAGTCTGTGACTGTAGCTCAAACTGTGATCAGTCTTCTGCTCAATGTGACTCGGGCCTCTAGATGGCGCTTTTAGGCAAAGCAAATCAACTTGAGTCAGAATCAATATATACTTAGACATTTTTTTATTATTCTATTATTTTTAGTCCTTCATTTTCTAATAAAATTTTACTGACTGTAACATTCTTGTTTGTACTTTAAAAAATATTTTTTGTCATTATAAACATCAATTTATATATATATATATATATATATATATATAATATATTATTATTATTTTATTTTATTTTTTTTGTGACAGGAAGTGAAACAAAAAAGCGAGAACTGGAGTCAGAAAATGAGAGAGTTGCCCACACATGTGCACAACCCGCCCAGAAAACTAATTATTCATGTAGCGAGCATCCATTAATCATTAAAGTGGTTAGCCGGATAATTAGGCCGGCGTTTGAACCCCTTAGTCTGGAGTACATTAGCGCTAATCCACCAACATACACCCAGAGACAGACCATGTTCAGCTTTATTCATTTTATTAGTTATTAATTGTATAATATTTTGTCTGAATAAATTTAATTTGTCTTATACATTTATTTTAGATTAAAAAGTGTATCCTTTTAAATGTAAATTTTGTAGTGACATTGAAATTGTATATTTTTTCTTAAATTGATAAATGCATATTTTTAAACTTACATTACATATTAAAATGATTAAAACTATAAATTTTGTCTAAATAAATAAAAATAATTAGTTTTATTTATTTTATACAGTAAAAAACTTAAATTTTGTATTATATTAAAACTTTAAATTGATTAAAAACTCATTTATTTTAAACCAAAATTATACAATTCTTATTCTTATTTTGTGTTAAAACGGCATATTTTTTGTCTAAATAAATAATTTTAGTGTTTTATTTATTTTTGACAAACGATTCCAGTTTATATTATTATTAAAATTATAAAAAAATTAAATTTGTCTAAATACAACATTAATTTTAGTGAGCAAATAAAAAAACCCAAAATATTATATTATTATTACAACATTATATGTAATAAATGTATGGAAATGTTGTGTTTTAAGGATATTTTAGACTTTTATTTTTCTTTTTTCCTCAAATCATGCCAGATTGGATTCCAATTAGAGGAATTAAGTTTTTGCTCTTCGTCTCTCTCTCTCTCTCTCTCTCTCTCTCTCTCTCTCACACACACACACACACACACACTTTCTGACAGTGAATTATGGGATTCTGGGCTTTGGACAGTGGTCTGAACAATTTGTGGCGAGGCTACATCGCCGCCGTGCACCGAGAAATGATGGGCCGCAGTGTTTGTGTTGGTTTGCTATCAAGACACTGACTATAAATAATAATTACCAAAAAGAAAAAGAAGAACTTTCTGCTTGACCAGAAACACGGCCCGTCCAAAAGCCATGTTTTTCCCCTCAAGTCACACATCGGGATTTGGCGTTTTGGCCTTGACGTTAGCTTTGAAGTTCGCACAAGCTCTCGGATCTTTATTTGCGCCGCTAGCCCCTCTTCCTCCATCTTTCTCGCTCTGCATGTCGTGCACAAGTTGGGTATTATAAGCAGGGAGAACATTTTGTGGCTTTGGCTCAGGCCTAAGCTAAACGTGGACCCACCCGCTAATTGCTAATTACAGGTCCGTGCCCAGTGGTGGCTTGACTTCTCTGTCAGGGGCTTCTCTCCTCTCGGCCGTAACCTGATCTGAGCTTTGGGGTTTCTCTGCAGCTCCTGGATCCCATCAAAGCGTGCAGAGATGAGGGTCAGCAAATCAGGGCACGGTTTCAGCACTTCACTAGAGCTGTTCGCTTTAATGCTCGCTTGTTGCAGGACCTGAGATGCGCTGGTATCAAAACGTCGATCAGACGAGAATTATTATTTACTGTCAAGCTAATATTACAAATTTCGTCTAAGCACATGTTTTATTTTTTAATTGTATATCTCTTAACAAAAATAATTTTATAGGATTTTGTGTAAATTAAAAATTCCCAAAAACGTACAATATTTTATTGAATACAATTGAATATATTTGGTTTACAACTAATTTGAGTTATTGAATATAAATTCTTATATTTATAATATTTATCTTGTATAAATAAATGAATCAAAAATGTTTGTGTTAAAGACAATCTTAAACCTTGTATTAAATTATTAGAAATTTTATTTTTTTAATTGTTTAATGTTTTATTTAGACAAAACTAATAAAAAATATTACAAATATTATTTTACATTAATGTAAAATGTAACATAAAATGTTTTACATTTTTACATAGACAAAATAATATAATATTTTAATATCCAATTTTGTATTCATTTTATTACAACTATTTTGCTTAAAAAATGTAATGCAGACAAAATATCATAAACATAAAATTAAAAAATTACTAAATTAAAAATATTTTATTAACTCAATATTTTAAAATTGTAATATTTAGAATCTTTTTTTAAAAGTGCAATTCAAGCATCACAAGTATTATAATATACAGTATTAAAAAATATTAATTCGGAGATTTACTCAGAAATAGATTTAAATTAGTGTTTATAATAATAATACATTTAATAAGTGAGCATTTAATGACAATAAAAGTTATCTAAATATATATGCAGTATTGGCCGACATTAAATAAATAAAAAATGCAACGAGATTTAACAAAACTTTTGCAGGAGAAACAACTGGAGATTTAAGAGGTCTCATTTGTGATCCAAAGTCTGCATTACCCGAACGCAGCTTTAAATAAAGTCAACGTTGTCTTGTCAGGACGTTCAGGATTTAAATCTCCCTCGTTCCATAAATTCCATAGAGATTTTGGGATACCGAACCCGGGAATGCTCAGCTAAACCAAACATTTTTTTGGGAAAAAATTTTACATTAGTGTCACAACTTCGCAAAAGCATCGAATACCCATGAGCAGCTAACAGGAAAATCAACCACCAATTCTCCTGTGGTGTGATTTTTGGCCTCTCGTCGTCTTCTGTTCTGATTTTTACCCCCTAGAAACCTGATTGTTTGTGTTATGAGCTCCATATTACGAATGGCCAGTGTATTTGTGCAAATAATATTTATACAGTAAAGGTTTCACCCGCCCGCTGGGTGCTTAGTTCTGTGGTGGGTTCTGCTGGAAACCATCCGGTTGTTAGAGAGCTTCGACTGTGAAGGAAGATTATTTTACCCAGTCATCACCAGAGATCACGGCCTGTTTGCTCGAGCTGTCTCACAATGGGCCCTACTGTGTTTGGAGCGCTTTGGCATTTTAGCATGTCGTCATTGAGAACGGTGCCGACAGGGGGAAACCGAATCCAGCATCATTAGCATGTATTCCTCTGGCAGAGCCCAGAGGCAGCTGACATGTAGCTCAGGACAAAGGTCAGCGGCTTGGTTCTGGTTCAGATGGTTGTGTTGTCTTCCTCCAGCAGGCCAAGGGTCGATCGAGCCGATATTATCCGGTGTGTGAAGTCCTGCCAGCCCAATGACATCTCCTGCGTGCTCAATCCCATCCTCTCCATCTCACACACGGCCATCTCGCTGCCCACCTTCAGAGAGTTCAACAAACCAGAAGGTACAGAAGTGTGTCCGACTACAAGTTATTCGTTAGTTGTTTGGAAGTTCATTTGAATTGAGAATGCCAACGGGAGGCAGAATCGCAATTACAATTTGACTGAGGGAATACAAATAAACTGATCTAAATAGATAGATAGTAAGATAGATAGAATGAAAGAATGACAGACAGATAGATAGACAGATAGATGGAATGACAGAGATAGATACACAGATAGATAGATAGATAGATAGATAGATACTGTAGATAGATAGATAGATAGATAGATACTGTAGATAGATAGATAGATAGATACTGTAGAAAGACAGACAGACAGACAGACAGACAGATAGATAGATAGATAGATAGATAGATAGATAGATACTGTAGATAGATAGATAGATAGATACTGTAGATAGGTAGATACTGTAGATAGATAGATAGATAGATACTGTAGAAAGACAGACAGACAGACAGACAGACAGATAGATAGATAG
>JAUMHI010000074.1:1337767-1361315 GCA_032359435.1 Enteromius unitaeniatus
ATAGATAGATAGATAGATAGATAGATAGATAGATAGATAGATAGGATGAAAGAATGACAGACAAATAGATAGATAGATAGATAGATAGATAGATAGATAGATAGATAGGATGAAAGAATGACAGACAAATAGATAGATAGATAGATAGATAGATAGATAGATAGATAGATAGAATGACAGAATGACAGGATGAAAGAACGTCAGACAAATAGATAGATAGATAGATAGATAGATAGATAGATAGATAGATAGATAGATAGATAGATAGATAGATAGACAAATTCTCACTCATAGATTCTCACTCCTTCACTTCTGAATCCACGTCAATCAAATCCTTTGGTAGAACGCTGTAGAAATTCAATAATAAAATCAACAATAAAACAATGGCAATTACTGAGCCAAACATCAGGCCTCAATTCTGATGTTTCTTCACTCTGAACGTCTCAGCACAGCGAGACACACCCATCTTCAAAGTGCCATCTAATAAAATCCATCTTGTTGTTTTTTCTCACAGAAATTGTGTTCCTGAGATCTCCCACGCCTTCTCACCTTCCTCACATGGACTCCCCGGAGATCGTCTATGACATTATGGAAGGAAACGTCCAGAACTCGTTCGACATCATCAAACGTCTGGATCATGGGATGATCGTGGGTGAGTGTCACTATGGCATGTGGCTAACAATGCCAGCGGACCGCAGACCGAGCCCAGAGGCATCCCTGTCTGGAAATTACATTTGCATCAAGTGGTTTTCTGACCTAATTTCCCATTACGAAAGATTCTCCTCATTTTTTTTGTTCTTTAAACAAACCAAATGCATATGTGTCTCTTTGCGGGAGCACGTTAGCGGGAAGCATGAATCTATACAGAGAGGCTTATTCAATCTAACTCATTCCGACAGTGTGATTCCTATCTTGGTCCTGCTGATGATAGGCCTGCCGAGTCGACTGCATCTTTTGCGGCCTTCTCGGCTGCGTTTGAAGACGTCCATCCATGTGTTGTTCATCCCGAGCCCATGTTTTTCCTTCGCTATAAGCATGTGGCCTTGTTTCCCACTTTTGTGGCATGACCGACTTTAATGTGTTCTCTGTCTACTCGCTCTGTTTTTCCAGGACACTTTGAAAAGCTCACAAAGAGGTTTTTTGGTGTCCAGACGGTTATTGTTGGTGCGCTTTCACACAAAGGTTATTGGGAAGGGTTACCATTCGGAGTTTATTGAAATGTGGGTGAGACTGATGAGAAACATACTCTTTTGACATCCCCTGAAGCAATATTAAATGAAATTCATTCATAGATTATATAAGATAGGGTGAAACGTCTATAGCGTTCCACAAAATCAGTGGCTATGAACTTTGAAACCAATTCAAATCAAGACAAGTTATTTTAGTCTTGTTGAACTATGAATAAGAGTTTTGGTGTCTATGATTTGTCCTTTCCTATACAACAAACTCCAGCACAACATTTACAATGCTTTGCACCACCATACAGAGTATCTTAATTCACAACAGATGTTAATTTATATGCGGTTCATCAAAATCCATAAATCTACTATACCTACAATTACAAAATGTTGGTGCAAAAACATTTATAACAACTAACCAGTGTTATTTTGGTATTATTAATTTTCTATATTAAATTATAGTATTTTATACTTAATATATATATATATTCAGTTGTACGCAAAGTTTTACTAATTGTTTATTATGTTTCTGTTTAGCTTAATTTTTTTATTTTAGTTTTAGTCATTTTAGTACACTAACAAACTTTGTTTTTCCCTCAGTTTTTCATCTATTATATATTACACTATTTTATTTTAGCTTTATTTAAATTCCTGAAAACAATTTTAATAGTTTGACAGTAGTTTAACAGTAAAAATGTGTCTACTATATTAAAATATAAGTATTTATAAATAATACCAATCAATAATAATAAAAACAAAAACATTTCAGTAAAAAAGTGTATAAACAGAACAATAAAAAACATTCACTTTATTTTAAGCTGTCCTTGTTACAGTGTAATTATATATTTTAGCTTATAAGTAATATTCATTAGGTGCATGTGCATACTATATGGTTAATTAATTGTTGTTATAATAGTAAGTATGTGTAACGTGTCACAAGTACAACAATACTACCATATTTAAAAAATGTTAATTTCTAAATGTACATTTATTAGGATTTTAATTGTATTATGAACTAACATAATAGCTGTACTGTAAACTTAGAAATTAACTTAGAATAACAAATTATGAACAATATTTCAGATTATTAGTTTAAGATACCTATTGTAATATAAATTCATTATTAAAAGACTTGAGTACGTCACCACCTAGCGACCACTCAGCTGCACCCTAGCAACAGTTTTCGTTTTTGGCCGACCACTGCAATGTAAAAATGCAGTTTTTTGTTTGTTCTCATGTAAAAATCTTTATTTAATTTACTCCACAATGGCGCCTGAACATGAAAGATCAGTGTGACTGAGATGAAACGCATTATAATGAAACCCTGAAGAGTGTAATTGGTCGGCTTTTTGTGCACAGACGTCATGGGTAGTTTCCCCTCCTAGCCGAGAGAATAGACTTCCTAAATCACCATAACACAAAGGAGCCACAAACAACTGGCAGTGCTGGCGACGGCAGACACTCGCGGTCGTGTGGATTCCTGGCATGATGTCATGACGTCTCAATGTGTGTGTTTTTCTGGTGCCACATGAAAGGCTTTCCTGCGCTCAGTACGAGGAGCCACCTCTTTCCGGTCCCAAGTCGAGGGCCTCGTATCGTGACCAGAAGCTCCTTCAGTTTAACTTAATGGTGGTCCTACGGACAAACGGATGTGCCGTGAGTCACCAGAACAGCTGGTGTGGATAAATCATGGATGTTCCTCCATCCCTTTCCCTCGGGCATTGGATTACAATAAAGGAGCTTGATGTGATTTATACGAGATGTCACTGTTAAAATATTTAGTGATGCTGTAGTGTGTTTGAACAACATGGAGATGGTCGTACGAATCCATTAAAGGGTTAGTTCACCCCAAAAATTAAGTAATTAATTACTCACCTTCATGTTGTTCCAAACCCGTAAGACCTTTGTTCATCTTCTGAACACAAATTAAGATATTTTGACCTTCCATAGACAGCAACACAACTGAAATGATCAAGAAACGTAGTAAAAACAATGTGACGTCAGTGGCTCAACTTAAATTTTGCTATGCTATTAGAATACTTTTTTTTGCTCAAAAGAAAACAAAAATAACATCATTCACTCATGACTTGCGTGTTCCGCCATTTTTCAGAGCATCATCTAGGCGTAAACAATCGCAATTACCTTAATTCGCATGCTTTCCCCCGGATGTAAACAAGGCTAATTCCTCAAATAAGCGTGCGTATGCATTGCGTTGTGATACTCTCTAAAATTCAACATAAGATGTAAGTTAGGGGAGATTAATGGTTGAGTATATAAAAATTTGCACGAAAAAGTATTATCGTAGTGTCGCAAAACTGAACTTGATCCACTGATGTCACATGGACAGATGTTTTTACCATATTTGTGGGTCATTTCAGTTGTGCTGCTGTCTATGGAGGGTCAGATAGTTTTCTGATATCATCAAAAATATCTTTATTTGTGTTCAGAAGATGAACAAAGGTCTTATGGGTTTGGAACGACATGAGGGTAAGTAATTAATGACTGAATTTTCATTTTTTCATCACAATCCATGGCCTAAAACCTTGCAGATATGATATAAGAAAGCAACTATGCTTGTTTGCAACAAGCTTTTTAAGATACAAACTAATCAAAATCTACATGTTTTAGGTGAAGAGCTGTTTCTAGCATCACCAAAAAGAATAATAATGACTGTACCAAACATGTTTCCACCATTTTTCATTGGTCAAACAAGCTTCAAAAGACATTCAAGCTGTCTTTAATAAATTGTATCCCTGGGAATCGAACACATGGACTTGACGTTGCTGGCGCTAAATGCTAAAAGCTACATGCTGCTGTAAATGTTTTCAGAACAAGCAATAATTTATAGCACTGCAAAGTGACAGTGTTCATACTTGTCGCAGGGCTAAATCTAAAATAAGTGCTCAAAAGTTTCAAATCCCCTTTGAAAACACTTAAAATAAAGTTAAATGTTGTAAACATCTGCACGCAAAATATTTGAAATTACACAAATGTCAAAATAAATTGAACCTGATGCTCCTTGTTTTCTGAAAGCACTTCTTTCTTTAATAATCACACATATCACAGAACATATCAGAGTTCAGATTTTATTTTGATTGCTTGTGCCACAGCCACAAATGGCTATAAAAAAAGATGAAGAAAGAGTAAAGTATTAATTTCCTTTTTCGTTACTATGAACAAATCTTTTTAGCTTCTTCAGAAGGCTTGAAACTCCCAGTCACTGGCATTTTTCTTGGACTGGTTTGATGGCGTTTTCTGTCATCCACACGTTTGTGCAGCGGTCACGAGTGAGTGAAAACACAGTCGTGTCTATGGAGACCAGCTGAAAGCATCAGGACAGCCGTGTTTGTTTTTAGCGCCGCTCTTTTAGCTACCTTGACTCATCACTACAAAGTCAACATTTCAGGAGAAGAGAGTCTTTGACGGGGTTTCTGTGGGTTTTATGAAGGTGAATTCAAGCCTTTTTAAGACCTAAGTCATAAATTGACTGGAACATGTCATCAGTATGGTCTATATCTTAATATCTTGCTTGAATTTAGTTAACAAAAAAAAATATTTACAGGTTACTCTGAACACACTGCAAAAAGTGTTCTTCGCTTCGCATTTTTGTCTTTTTTTCAGTTTAAATGTTTAAACATTCATACATTTAGCCTACTTGAGAAACAGAATGACAAAATAAGAACGTCTTGTTACATAACAACTTAAGCTCAGAAAAACCTACTAATTTCAAAGGGAAATTAGATATTCATACCCACTGAGAGAGTTCTCCTCTTGCACCCTATCTCCGGTGGGCCTTAATTGAGATGTGAGTAAATAGGATGAGAAGGGTTGGTGAAAGCGGCAGCAGAGGGATGCAAAAAGTGGATATGACGGATAAACAAAAGGGGATACTTTTGACTCTGATTGGGAAACAAGTGTCAGCTGTGAGTAGCCGATCATATGTGCTCCTCTTGAAATTTGTTTATCTCTAAACATCCTAAAATCCCCCTAAAAACACAAAATATTAAATTAAAAAACATTAAAATATAGTACATTCAAAACAGGTCATTTTTGACCGCCACTCAAAAAGCACAAATAGAAAACAGGACTTTAATAGAACAAAAAAAAAAAACTAATAAAAAAAAAAAAACACACACAATACTACTAATACTACTGCTGATCATTTTTTGTATAAAAAAGCGTATTAAATGCATAAAAAAAATGATTTAAAATGTAATGATAAAATATCAAATTATAGCATTATAGTAAAATTTTTATTTAATAAATAATAAATTAATAACATTTAAATATATTAAAAATAATTATTAAATGATAATATACAACAACAACCACTATTATTATTTTTTTTACTGTACAAGAGTAACATAAAATTTCATTCTTTTTTATTTATTTCACTTTCAAGTCAAGTCAGCTTTATTTGTCAATTCTGCCACATGTACAGGACATACAGAGAATTGAAATGGCGTTACTTTCAGACCCTTGCTGGATAACAGATAAACAATAAGTACAAAAAGAGTTTTAAAAATGCAATTAAAAATGTAAATAAATACAATTATACACTCAACTAAAGGATTATTAGGAACACCATACTAATACGGTGTTTGACCCCCTTTCGCCTTCAGAACTGCCTTAATTTTACGTGGCATTGATTCAACAAGGTGCTGAAAGCATTCTTTAGAAATGTTGGCCCATATTGATAGGATCGCATCTTGCAGTTTCGCAAGATCCCAATGCTCTATTGGGTTGAGATCTGGTGACCGTGGGGTGCATTTTAGTACAGTGAATTCATTGTCATGTTTAAGAAACCAATTTGAAATGATTTGAGCTTTGTGACATTATGTGCATTATCCTGCTGGAAGTAGCCGTCAGAGGATGGGTACATGGTGGTCATAAAGGGATGGGCACGGTCAGAAACAATGCTCAGGTAGCCCGTGGCATTTAAACGATGCCCAATTGGCATTAAGGGGCCTAAAGTGTGCCAAGAAAACATCCCCCACACCATTACACCACCACCACCATCCCTCACAGTGGTAACAAGGCATGATGGATCCATGATCTCATTCTGTTCACTCCAAATTCTGACTCTACCATCTGAATGTCTCAGCAGAAATCGAGACTCATCAGACCAGGCAACACAGACTTTAACTGTCCAATTTTGGTGAGCTTGTGCAAATTGTAGCCTCTTTTTCCTATTTGTAGTGGAGATGAGTGGGGTCTTCTGCCTAAAGGTTGTGCATGTTGTTGGCTTCACAAATGCTTTGCTGCATATCTCGGTTGTAACGAGTGGTTATTTCAGTCAAAGTTGCATCTTGAATCAGTCGGACCATTCTCCTCTGACCTCTAGCATCAACAAGGCATTTTCACCCACAGGACTGCCGCATACTGGATGTTTTTCTCTTTTCACACCATTCTTTGTAAGCCCTAGAAATGGTTGTGCATGAAAATCCCAGTAACTGAGCAGTTTGTGAAATACTCAGACCAGCCCGTCTGGCACCAACAACCATGCCACTCTCAAAATTGCTTAAATCACCTTTCTTTTGCATTATGACATTCAGTTTGGAGTTCAGGAGACTGTCTTGACCAGGACAACAGCCCTAAATGCACTGAAGCAACTGCCATGTGATTGGTTGATTAGATAATGCATTAATGAGAAATTGAACAGGTGTTCCAAACAATCCTTTAGAAGCAATGCAATATACAATATACAAGTAATGGCACATGGCAGAGAGTGCAAACCAATAAAGTGCAATGAAATGAATGAAACTTTAGACTTTATGGGGCAGTTTCCCAAACAGGGTTTAGTCCTATATATGTCAGAGCTGTCTAAACTGAAAAAAAGCTTGCTCTAACATATCTAAAAATACATTAGTGTCATAAATGTCAAAACAAATTAAAAATACAGTGTAAGATATATTTTTTCTGCAGTGCATGCAACATTTAATGCCATGACTATGAAGATTTCTGCTTCGGTTTTAGGCCTTAATTTGTGAAAGGGTGAATTAAGCGTTTATAAGAGCTGCAGAAACCCTGCTATGAGCTGGACGGTCTGGGAAACACGTTCTCGTGTGTAATTTCCACGTTTTATTTGCGGCATGCAAAAAGTGTGTGTGGTCCAAGCGTCTGGGAAAGGAGATCCAGTCTGTTGCATCAACGCTGAGGATGAATCCCTGGCCCAGGATGCCCATGACGTCTGGATATCAGAAATGCAGGCCTGGAATAGCCCAAAACTGCGGTGACTTCCTGGACTACCACGAGCATGGGGAATGTACCGACATCGGCGGGAAATCAAACGCCGTGGCATCTTCCCTCGAGCGGCTCTCAGTTTGGCTCCACCTCGGGCCGGGGCGAAAAAAAGGCAGGATAAAAATTCCAGTCAGTGGAAACATCTGGTAGGGATATGCACCTGTGGTCAGCCGCCGCTCCAAGTGATGCAATATTTGAGCGCGGGGAAGTTAACGGTACAAACGGAGGCGGCGGCAGAGACATGCTGTCTGTGATCAGGTATGTGACGTTGGCTACGGCTACTGTCCTTCACACAGACCGGAGGAATTTTAGTCAAGTGTGTCAGAAATGTAGACGCTGTGGAGGGACGAGGCTTTGCTTTGCATTAGCTGTATAGCGGGGAACTTATTTTAGTGAATCGCTTCGTGCCAACTAAAGATTCATTTGAGTTTGTGCATGACAGCTTTATTTTTTTTAGGTAATGCCGCTGTTCATCACCCTACTGCTATCGATGTATTTTTTAAGCACATGTACAGAGTTTATTCTGAATAATTGTGAATGAAAAATCTGAATATACAAGTATTGTTTGTTGTATATTAAAAAAAATCAAAAATTAGTTGATTTACTTAATTTAAATATAAATCCTCATTTAATTAAATGCAACCATCACACATATTGAGAAATATATAAACATACATAAAAGAAATAAAATGCAAAGCAATTTAAATGCATATTAAAATACATATTTATATAAATGTATTTTTTAAATCTGAATATATAAATGTTTTCTAAAGCATATTTAAATAAATACAAGAATTTGTTAAATTAATGCATTTAAATATAAAAGCAAATTTAATTAAATGGAACTACAAAATACAATAGTATATGAAAATGCATAGTATAAAAATATAAATATTGTCTAAAATATACATGAAATAAATAAAATGTAATTATACGCTAGAACTAAATAGAAGAGTGTAGCAAAGCAATAGATGCAAATGACATAAAAATGTGTATTAAAATATATATTTATATACAAAAATATTGAAAACCGAATATAGAAATATTGTTAACAAATATTTGTAATTGAATGCTAGAACAATTTTTCTTGCTGTTTTGAAGCTTTAAAACGAAATACGTTTTCAATTTAGAAAACACATTTCTTTTAACCATGCTTTTTTAAACTAAAAATAAACTAAATACTGTATATTGTCATTTGGGGTCATATGGGGCTGTTTCAGTGTTATTATTCACATCACATTTATGGCGCAGATGATTCACTTATACAAATAAATAATTAAAAACTCTCAAAACCAAAGCAGAACAAATTTATGATTATTTTTCCTAAATTAAATGCAACTAAGAATGAATGGTTTATATAAAATGCCTGTGAATCATTTCTGTATAAAATAATTCATAATACAGTTCTTACATAAAAAGTCATATTAAACTGAGGGAATTGAAAAATGAGCTTACGAATGAATTCGTTCTGCTTGTGTCTGATGAATGATACCCACTGTATGGCAGACGAAAAACACTCGTCTGACTCATTTGGACCTTTTTAGGGGTCTGAAAATGCTGTTCGCCCCTTGCTATTTCCTGTATTTCACACACCTGCATCCGAGGAAGGGTCTTCGGGGGACTCTTTATCTAATCTGAAAGCACGAAATCACCTCGGCCTCTGGATGACAACATATCAGAGTCATTTACAAAATGACACGTTGTTAGCCACACAATGAGCCGGACTGAAGCCACGAATACTCCTCATCTGAGGGATTAAAAGTGAAAATGAAGGCGTTTTCTCTCGACTGTGGTGGTCCTTGGCCCCCGCAGACACTCTTCACAGCGTCAGAAGTTCTACAAGATGTTACGTCCCTGGATATATTAGCATTCATATCAGAATATTAGCTAACAAAGCACATATTAATGCCTTATTCTACATCCCTAATCCTACCAATCCATAAACAACCGCACTAATTATTAATAAGCAGCAAATTATGAATTTATTGAGGGAGAAGTTGTAGATCATTTAAATAACTATAAATCAACTATATGTAAATGTGCACAATTCTAAAGTGTACTTGCCCTCCTGTACCTGCAGGTGGCAGCCTTGAGCACTTCATAATGACGTGCTCAAATACATAATTCACTGTTGACAGAACTTACTAGTTCTGAGTTGGAAATACTTCAAATTCCGCGGCTAAATTGCAGCAGAGTTCAACACCGCACTTTCGCGATAACGAATACAAGCGATCAATCGTAAAACATGACAGTGTGGTGGAGTTTTCAACAGAGGTACGACTGGAACAAAAATCCCAGCTTCTCTGCGACGAGTCGACCGCAATGATTCAATGCTAATTGAGCTTGAGACACCAAACCGCACACGAGGCCTTTCAAAGAGAGCAAGGATAAGTCATGTCCTCTTCCCAGTTGGTTAGGGCCGGTTGAATAACTCAGCTGCGCTCGTGCAACATTGGGGGTGATTTCCCCGGTGCAGATAAACCTTGGCATTTTGGCTATGTGGGCCGACTCCGTTGCCCTTTGCTGCATAACCCATCAGCTAGCATGTCATTATCCAATATTGTGGTCGAGCAACTCATTCCTCGCATTTGTCCCTAGTGTTAAACCTGCCCATTTTGGATCCTGTCATACATTTCCTCTCAGAGCTGGAGTGACCAGAAAACCAGAAATTGCACTGTTTACATGTAAACCTTCAATATTGAGGATGACGAATGGCTGCTGGCATCGACTCGACTTTGTTTTGTGGCAAGTGTGTACACAGCTAACATGCACTTAACTGAAGCTATTTGCAGTCTTCATGCTCTTTAATGGCATTTCGAAATGAGCGTGGGAACGCATTTACGCAGCTTCATGGTTTTGGAAAGCCACCGCAGACACATTCAGCATTCAGTTCTAAACAAAACAATGCTGGGTGATTTTAAAATTCCTGAAACACTATGTAAATTCCCTATAACTTGCTTGGCATCTAGCTAACTTGTGTGTACATCATCGCATTTTGAAATGCATTGGAATAAGAAAAAATAGAAGAATAGGGCTTATAATAATAATAATAGCGTTCAAGTTTAATATGGCCTCTTTTGCACATTAAAAACAAGCTTGATGTCAGAAGTTAATGTAAACTTTTACGGTTAAAGGTGCAGTGCGTTGTTCTACTTCGTCCTTGGTGTTTTAAGAGGCTGCTCGTGTCGTCACCACGTTGAAACGTGTGCGAAGAAGGAGTAGTGGAAGTATTAGCAAGCAAGTCAGCAGTGTTTTTTCTGGTGGAAGTAAGAGGATAAATTAAATTAAAGAAAAAAAACAAAAAAAATGCAGGATCATGCGTATTATGTGAACCGTCAAAGCGTCAGTCTCCTTCTGTAAAAAAAAAAGAAACTTGATGCAGACAGACAACGGCAAATCCTGGATAAATATTGGTGTGGCTTTTCCAAGATGGAAGGCGCTTATGCATGACAAGTGTTTTCATAGCCAATGCTGAAGTTGTCTGTTTTCTGCTGGACCGGTAAGTTAGTCCAACATTAGCAATCATAGTGAAAATTGTTGTTTGATAGCTTTAGTTGCAAGATGGACATAATCGCCGAGACATGTACAATTTTTTCCTGGTCAGTGTTGAAAAATATGCAATTGGATTGTAATTTAATGTAACAGGACTGAGAAAAGTAGTTAAACTAATTGAGTCACCACTTGTGTAGAGACGCTACTGCCAAACATATATACATTACGGGCATCAGGGGTCCACTTGTAATGTACATGGCATTAAAGCTGATTTCGTATGCACGATCGCATTTCACTTTTCATCATGATGTTAGATTTTGTGCAAAGCCATTTTGGTAACGTTAGACGTCGCCCAACCCTACTAACTTTCATACAGAAAAATCTAACTAAAGTCAGCGCATAAACCTGAGACAATGATCAATGAGTAACAATAATATTTGCAATAACATATAGGTCTACTGAATAATTAAGTAAATATAATTTTTTGACTTACCTTTGTACAGACCCTAATCGCTTGATTGGCTACTGTTAGGTGTAACAGACGACAACATTTTTGTCCTGTGTCAGCTTCTGTATGTGTTTAGAAAGGATGGGGTCAGCGGGGGACATAGCCATTTGTTGAAATTCGAATCCTAACCTCTAGATGCCGCTTAAAATTACACACTGCACTTTTAAATGTAAACTTAACTTTTTCTATTATGGTTGGTTTTCTTTCAGAAAAAAATCAGAGTGTGCTTGGTAGGGATGCACCGAAAAGTGAAAACTGAACAAAACGAAACTCTGGGCCAAATTTTAATTACCAAACACTACCCCCCCTCCACATATTTCCCATGTTTTGTGCTAAATTTTTCATCATTGCATAAATGAAATAACCAAAAGTGTGCTTTTTACTGATTTGTTTTGCTTTTCAAAGAACAAAATCAATTACAAAACCTTTTTTTTATCTCTAGTGTTAGGCACCATAATACATTTAGATTGCATTATATTGCTTCTAAAAGTGTCATTGCATCTCTTTTTTAAGGAAAAACACATTATATATACAGTATAAAAAGTTTTTTAATGGTCTTCTACTTTTTTCAAATTGGGAGACAAGTCAAGCACTGACACACTGTATCAGCTGAAAATAATCTCAAATATTCTTTCCTAAATATTATTAGTTTATATAGAAATACATGTAGATGTGAAGATTATAGGTACGTGAAATTCCCTCAAAATAACAAAATTATTAAAGAGTAAATGTCATTATAAAATAAAATATAGTACATTGATTGCATTTTTTGTTGGTTTGTTTTAACGTGATATAGGCAGGACCTTTCTCTAGTTGACCAGGAGGTAAAACGAATATGGTTAACAGTACTGGTCTCACAATTTGACCTTTTTTACAAGGTCCAGCTGTTATGAATTATCTGCCCCCGTTTTACTCTCGTAGTCTTTGACCATGCTGTGTTTTAAAAAGGCTGATGTGATGTGGTCAGGTATCAACATCAAATGACATTTGACTTCACCAACACAATACTTTAGTTGAATTAAGAGTGTATCACATTGGTCTGTGGTGCTGTTATATATTACGCAGACATAAAACCACATAAATGTTATTTAAGGACATTATATATATATATGTGACTTATTCATTATGATGTCTTTAAACTCTGAAATCAAAACTGGTCCAGCTTTGCCAACCAAAATATGCAAAAGGAACATTTTTCCCCCTCAAATGAACTTGGTCTCCTTCTTCTGAGGAGTTATCAAATCAATTTTTTTTTATTAATATTTGATTATGCTAAACAATATTAATCTGCATATTAAATGTTTCTTGGACAGATCCAACTCTCTGTATATATTTATTATTTGACCACAGTAATAGAAGGAATAGTTTAACCCAAAAATTATATTTTGATATTTACTCACCCTCACGTCTTGTCTGAGCTTCTGATTTCTATAGTAGTAAGTAGATGGCGATATACAACCTTGCAAAAAAAGCATATATACAAATCATTTAGTAAGTGGAAATCAGAAATTTACCATAACATATTAGAGGAAGAGGCTGATAACTCGACTGAATTGATGCATGAAGAAAACACTTCCTATGGACAAATTGATTTGACGAAGCCACGTGAACGATTACTCTCTGTCTATCCAATAACATTGATGGGTAAAAATAAAAAAATTAAAATAACGACCACAAAAGGAGGAAAACAGAGCCAGGTGGATGCGTGCCACGAACCACTGAATCGAAACAAAAGATTTGCAAAACTTTCGAAGCACATAACTATTATATCTCAAGGCTTTGTTGATTCCAATTTGCATTAGACACCTTTTCAGCAGATTTCAAGATTATTTGTGACATTTTATGTAAACCAATTAAACCAAGAGAGTTATGGACGTGATGAGACCAAACACAGCTTAATCCAGCGTTTCTGTCTCCTTCATTTATTCACTTTCAGAAGATTTTCCAGCGTTCTTAGCTCATTTTGTCTGCCAGGCCTGTAATGGAGGATGTCTTGCTGTTTTCTTTGTTTCTGTAACAATAAGCGTCGCATCCATCATCTAGCGTTAGTATGTGCTGCTCCTTTGAGTCCCTCTATAATGGCTGTGAATTATTCTTATTTTCATAAACTTTGTGTCTGTTATGTTACCACCACTTATTAGAGGCCCAGACATAATTTTGACAATGTTTTGTCTCTATAAATGACAAAAGATCCATAATTTTAAACTTCAGAGCGAGCTTCAAAGCCAAAACATTAACTAAGGACAGACATGAGTACGCAAACGCAGATGTTAACGCTTGGCCAATGCAGTGCATAGTTTAGCTTGAGTTTTTAGGTTACTGTCCTCAAATTTCTGTGCAATGTCTGTTTGCTTCACCATGACACTAGTTGTTCTGAAAGACAAAAAGAGCGTTTTTGCTCATGTTTGCTTTAGCTCCACTTGCCATGCGTCTCTCACACCAACTGCAAAGTAACTAGTTCTAGATTTCTAAGAATCATTTCTAGCCCTGTTTCTTAAAATCGCCTATTTTCGTACAGGTTGCAATCATATGTACATATTCATACGAAGTCACCACTTTGTAAAATAGTAACGTTTTCTCAAATACGTCCAATTTTTTGGATTAAAAAATGTTTGTGATGCACAACCTTACATTGACCAAAAAACAGATATTTATCCAGTTTTTATGTACAAAAATGAGAACTTTTACGTTTTGACAAACTGGTGGCTAATCCGCATGAATCCATATAATCTCATTTGTACATTTTCATATAACTTGCTTATGCAATATTTCAATACCCAAATAGGGAAAAGGTATACTTAAAAGTATGATTTAAAGTTCACTTAAAGGAAAGTTGCAATACAAAACTTACTAGTAGTTTACTGAGACTATACTTCAAAGTATACTAAAATGCAACTATAAGTTTACTTTAAGTATAGTTGCAGTACAAGCTAAAAACACTGATGGACACTAGTTGTGCACTCAAAGTTTACACTTAAAGTATACTTTCATACACTAGAAAGTGGGCCAATTTACTCCCAAGGAGTATTGAAATTTAAAACGCTTACGAGTACACCACTAGCACACACTTATTTTTAAAAAAAAGTATACTTAAAAATATACTTGAACTTGCATACTTAATAAAATGAAGTATACTACTTTATTTTTGAGGCACAACGTACAGTATTTCTTTAAAAAAAAAACATTAAAATATCAGATTCAATGTGATTTTTGTAATGCTTTCATACTACAAACTGATGTTTGTCACCTCATTTGAGGGGGAAAACAGATCTGGACCACATTTAGCTGTGGTGTGAGTATATAAACCCTTTTTCTGACTGTATTTTGTCATCTCCAGGAGTGGTCAGACAGGTGAAGCCGCTGGTTGGTCCTATGAAAACCGTACTAAAGCTGGCCATGAACTACGTCACAAATGGAGTGGTTTCTCACCGGAACATCATCCACGTTCACATCTACGTGTCAGAGTTTTGGTTTTAAAAACATCAAGATTAACCTTTCATGAAATCACAAAAATGTTGTCATTAGCAAGCTTTCTGAATGACTATAGAATTGTGAGTTCTCCAATATCTTCAGATCTTTATGATGAATTTACTTAAAGGAACAGTTCACCCAAAAATGAAAATTCTGTCATTTACTCACCCTCACTTAGTTCCAGACCTGTGTGAATCTCTTTGTTCTGTCGAACACAAAGGAAGATATTTTGAAGAAAGTGTGTAACCAGGATGTTTTGGTCACCATTGACTTCCATAGTAGGGAAAAAAAACTATGGAATTACAAACGTATCTTCCTTTGTGTTTGACAGAGCAAAATAATGCATTAATATCAAAGAAAGTCTCATCAATACAAGTGCATAGTTGTTTAACTATAAAATGACAAAGGTCAATATTAGCATTTCAAATTCGTTGAATGCGATTAATTGCATGACACCTAAAATGACTAAATGCTTTTGTCCAACAAGAGAAACATATCACAATAGGACAGACAAGAAAGATGCATGATGGGAGCGATGCCATGCTTTAGATGCCGCCATGTTTTTGGTGGATTAAACACCATTTGCTGCTCTGATTTTAATTGTAGAATGTAAAAGCATGTTTTTACTTATTTCCCACTGGTTTCCTCTTCAGCTGCCTTTGGGAGTCAAACTGAAGTCGTTTCTGTGAATTGATGCGAGCTTATCCTTCATAGGGCTGAAAGAAAGACAAATAAATATAGAGTTGAAGACTCGACACTGATTGTATGCTTGTGTAGACACACTTTGCATTGCTTAATGTATTGTATGTATCACCGAATGTGTCATTAAAAAACAATTTTTAGATTTCTACTCCTTTTTTTGTCAGTCTACTGTCTATTATTAATCGGATGGCTGCTTAAAGGAACAGTTAAACCCAAAAATGAAAGTTTGCTGGATACATTTACTCACATTGCATCAGGATTGAATTCCTCTGCAGTGAATGGGTGCCGTCAGAATGAAAGCTCCATCAGTTAACGTCTTGTAAAGACAAAAGCTGTGGGTTTGTAAGAAACACAAACTCAAACTGTTGCTTGCCTCTATCTAAAATATTGCTTTCTTTTTGATGTGGCTATTTTGATCATGTTTGGTTGAAATGAATTTAAAAACACCCTTATGAGTTATTTCAGTTATGAGTTAATACCAAACTACTAGGCTATATATACAGTATAATATCTTACTTCAGCATTATTATTCATTATTAGTTTGTACTGGAATACAGTACATTTTTAGAGTAACCTTCCCATCTCTGGGTAAAATATGCCTGAAACTCAGAAAGTCCCCATATAGAATTAGGTGCTCCGGTAAAAATGAGTAATTCAATTATTTCACTAGCTTATAATTTGACCATAATTTGCTCGGGTTGATTCAAATCATTAGTAAATCAAACTTTCCATGTAACTTGGCTCAGCCGACTGCAGGAATGAAAGGCCGTTGGTTTTTGCGCACTGGTCAATTTAAGACCTAAACGCACGCCAGCGAAAGCCAATCATTCCCACAATCCTCTTGTTCGACTCGCTACGGTCATGCCATGCATTGATAGATCGAACTAAGTGCTGTTCGTTCCTCGGCAGTGGAAACTTGGTTGCAGCGCTCGGAGGGACCGGGTGAATGGAGCCGTTTATGACCGCATCCCTTTTAGCGCACGGCTGCTGAACCGAGACTGTCTTTCCTCAACGTCAGGGGACTAAAGCGGGGGCCTGAGCTCATTTCAGCAGATGGAGAGACGAGTTTCAGTCGTAGCTCGCTCATGACCGCTGTGGTCGAGAGCAGCCGCCACCGAGCGGCTTTACAAAGACAATGGAACAGTGAGGGAATCATTTATCATGGTTTAACGTTCCTCTTCTGTGTGTCGACTGAGGTTTAACCCTCCAACAGAGGCTGCGACGTCACAATGCACGAAAAACTGCCTGAAAACCATTCATGCATGAAGAGAGAAGCGATATAAAAATGACATTATACGACAAAGAAAGCACAATATGAGACCTAGTGATTGGTTCCAATATTTCTCCTGAGATCCTCATTTTGGCCACACTAATGCAACGTTATACACTGACGGACAAAAAACAATCCCACAATGCACTGCGCTGAGCACAGCAACAAGAAAAACATCCACAATGATGGAAAAAGTGAATTAAATCAATAACAATACACATTTACATTTCAGATAAATTGAAAATATAATCGTTTTTGACAAAACTGGGTTTGGAGAATGTTTTCAGCGATGTTATGTTAAACTTTAAAAAATGTTGAGAGAAAATTTTAATTCTCTCCACCACCTAATTATGTTTCAAGAATGTAAATTAGCTTGGAAATACCAGTTAACTGACCAGCAAACCGGTTTAGCCTGGTTTAAATGTTTTTGACAATAATATAAGGGTACAAGCTTTGAATACTAAAAAAAACTGACTTAAAATCAATAATGCATGATCTGACCAATGAGTTAAGATATTCATTAACAAAAAAATAAATAAAATTGATGAGACAGTTATATAAGTGGTAACACTATACAATAAGTTGCATTAGTTAACATGAATTAAGAATAAACAATACTACTACTACAGCATTTATTAAGCTTAGTTAATGTTAATTAAGCATTTACTAATGTATTATTAAAATCACAATTTGTGTTTGTTAACATTAGTTAATGCACTGTGAGCTAACATGAATAAACAGTGAACAACTGTATTTTCATTAACTAACAAAGATGAATAAATAGTTTAATAAATGCTTTCATCTTATTTAATGTATTGTTAACAAATGCCACCTTATTGTAAAGTGTTACCAAGTAAATGAATAAAACTAATAAATAAATAAATATATATAAAGGAATATATCATTCAGTTCAGTACAGTTTTACGTTATTAGCTTCACAACATGCTACTGCATGCATGAGTATGTTTGTAAAATGCCTCTGAAACATGACACTGTATTTTATATACACAAATGCATGCATGCAGCAGTGCAGAGAAATGCCCCATCCGTCCTCCCTGCCACCTACAGCCGCCGCTGACATCGGCTTTGGGCTGCATATATGTGTGAGTGTGTGTGTGTGACGCGTGTGTTGCGGACTTGCTTTGGTGGGGTGGTGGTCAGGACTCATGGGGAAGGGAGGCTCTCTGGATCTCCAGACCGGAAGAGTCCGTCTGGGACGAGGCCCAGCTTTGGGACAGGCAGAAGACGGGGTCATACCAAATGCCCACACACACACAAATGCACTCCCCCCACTGTATTTTCCTGGCCGGCATCCCCCGTCCCTCACCACAACATATGTTTTAAGATATATGTGAGTTCTTTTAATGAAAATGTTGGGGGAGTTTCCCCTGCTGCCATTGTTTCTCAATATGTCAAATGAAAATGCTCTGCGAAAACACATCAAGATGTATGCAAACGCACGGTTGTACATGCACAGGTACGTCACTCGAACAGAAACCCAACAGTTATGCAATTGCTCACTGGAAATAATGCACAACAGATGAAATGTGGTTTTACAACACGTCACTTCTGTAATGTGACACATTAACAAAATACTCAAGAAGATAAATTTAGTTTATCACTATGTTTTAAAAAACCTATATTAGTGAAAACAACATTTTAAACCAGTCAAACAACAGACATTTAATTGTTCGCTGAGGACAATGTAGTAGCCGCTGATATCAGTAGGAACATAAACTTCTACTAAATAAACTAAATTCTACACAGTGATGCCTGACTTTGGAAACACAACAGATTAATGAGTTGCTCCAAGTTTCATAAAAAGCTTACTGATGTTATTATAAGTCAGACACTGAAGTAACAGACACATTTAATCAGATTTAAATCTCTTTTCTTTATTCAAAGTTGATCTAGACAACTATACAAAGCTCTGTTAATCCTAAAGCATTGAAAACAGCATCTCTATATTGCTCATGTGTGTTTTCTTAATTGAAAAAAGCATAGTTGGTAACCATGGTAACTACAAATTAACCATGTTGTGCTACACTAACTATAGTTTAACCATTGGTACAGTATTTGGCCTGATCCGAAGTTTTGATCTGAATCAAAAGATTCACTATACACGCTCTGAAGTTCCATTCTGAATCAGAAGATTCGAGAACCCACACCGAAGCTTCAGAGCATGCATCGCAAATCAATAAAACAGAAATTCAGAGCATATTCGTAAATCATTTTATAATATTTGTGAAACCAAAAAGTCCTGATATGAGTATCATTCGCGAACCATAATTTCAGATCAGGACTGAAGGTGATCAGGAGTGCAGAGATTGTCCTGCTAAATCATTTCACAATCCTATAGGAGAGCTTCAAAACAGTGAATCATTTTGCGGATTAACTGATTCAGAGTATCGAAAAGCTCTGTTTCAACCATCATCCAATCATTACAAGCAATGTCAAAATTCGAAAATGAATGCCTGTTTTGATGCATTTTTTTTTGCTGAATCACTTGAACTGAATGATTGGAATCACAAGTTTGAATCAATCCAGTGTAAATGACTCAGTTTAGTGGTCCAGCTGGTCATGGCTGTGATTTTAACAGTAAAAAACTGTGAAAATGCTACAGGTTAAATGTTAAATGGTTAATGTCACATGTAATGTTGTTAAATGAATGTTTATTGCATATTTCAGTTTATTGAGTCATCATGATGGTGTTTAGTGTTTGTGTGAATGAGCTCCTTCTATATATATTCATATTTAAAAGCTGCTTGTTATGGGCTTTGGTTCATCATGTGACTTTCTCATTATCACCTGCATCTAATGCTTATCAGTGTATTTCAAAGATACAAAACAGATTTCAGTGCTTTAATAGGTTGGAATATTAACATTATATCAGTTAATGACATTACGGTATTTAACTGTAAATTTAACTTAAAACTGTAAAACCTAAAATGTTGTACCATATTTTTACAGTCACATTTCGCAACCACAGCTGCCATTTTTTTACCGTAAATTTTACGGATTTTCTTTTACAGTGTGGTTAATATGATGAATATGGTTTAAACTGTTATCCCAGCTTTGCTAATCTGGTCTTCCTAAACTCAAGCACATCTTATTGCTTTATTGTATTGTTTTTTTTTTCTAAAAGCACATTCTTGATCTTATTGTTCCATTTCATATTCCATATTGCAGTAAAACGGTTACCTCGCATGAATACCTTCGTAGATTGTTTTGAATGCTAACTTTGGAATGGAAATATTGATACTTTATGTAAACATCATACTTTTAAAAAATCATAAATACACTAGCAAGCTAAGCCAGTAGTAGTATTAAGATTTCTACATCATCTGAAAGCTGAATAACCTTTTTATTGATGTATGGTTTGTTAGGACAGGACAATATTTGTCCAACTATTTGAATTATCTGAAAGTTGAGGGTGCAAAAGAATCGAAATATTGAGAAAATCGCTTTAAAGTTGTCCAAATGAAGTCCTTAGTAATGCATATTACAAATCAAAAATTAAGATTTGATCTATTTACGGTAGAAAATGTACAAAATATCTTAATGGAACATGATCTTTACTTAATATCCTAATGACTTTTGGCATAAAATCAATCATTTTGATCCATACGATGTATTTCTGGCTATTGCTACAAATATACCCCTGCTGCTTATGAAGGGGTCACATATTTTGCGTTTTGTCTAAGAGAATCTTAGACATCTCAGTAGTTTCTTTTAGGAATGGACTGGGTCGTTTTGGAGACGGAGCGAGTGCATTTTAACAATTTGTAATATGAATCATGGACCATAAGACCAAGAATGTGTGTTAGAAAAGCTACATACAGCAATAAGACACGCTTGAGTTTCTGACTGATAATGAGGTCAATCGTCACACTGGTGCGGAAACATCCGATATCTACAGTATACCCCAACCTTTGTTTGCACACAAAAACATCCTCTCGCCATTATTAAAACCTCCAAACGGACGTCTTCTGATTAGAGCCATTGATCTCCTGAGTTCCCAGAGATCTACTGTTACAGCTGGCATTTGTCATGGGGAAAAAAAATTTAAATTACCAAATTTGATGAGCACTGATATTTTCCTGAAGCCCAACAGGTGGCAGACACACACAACACACAAGAGAGAGAAGGAAGACTTGATTTCCGTCTTCTAAGAAGCATTAGGGTCAATCGCTTTCAATGAGACTTCAATGGGTTTTGAGAAGTCCAGCCTTCACCTAGCTAAACGCAGTAAGCTCTACTGAGACGTGTGAGTCCTCATAACTTACAGCGCCGGTCCAAACCACCAGAACTGAGCTTACAACCAAAGCCAGAGTACACAGAGCAGTAGCGTCCGGAAGTGTGGGCTATTGGGTTTTGTCCCACACTCATGAAAACTCATGAGTTTTCAAGCAAAGGCCAGTCTCCCCAAGCTTTACGTGACGCTTTATGACGTCCGTGAGGTCGACGGAAAGAACCGGCCTGCTCGCGTGTCTGAAAATACAGCATGACATCAGACTGTAAAATGAGCTTTTTTGCTTGACGGATGGTTTTAGCTGTAACTTTATTTATGACGAGCACATCATTATTTGGCTTTTATGGCCGCAAATGACATTTGAAACAAATGTGCTCTTCAGAAGAAAAGAAAAATAAGAAAAGAAAATAACGCTGGCTGCTAGAGTCGTACATAAGCAATTACAGGAAAACTCGGAGGATCAGGGGAAAACAGGCTAACGAACAACATCTTAAAAGCGCTCTGGCCAGATTCTCAGGGAGGAATTTCCAGCAGTGGCATGAAACGGCTTTGGTTTGTGTGCAGAGTGGAGGTCAAGTTCGATGGTGCATTTATTGGAGAAATAGCCAAACCAATGTCGTCAATCGATGTGGAAAATGTTCTCAATGGCACTGATCATCTGCAGGCCAAATTAATGGCTTTTTGGGAGCTCAAGTTGGTCGAAAGAACGGAGAGAAATGACAACACCTTCGCTTTAGCATTACACAAGTGAATCTAAATGCACCCTTTGGACAATTGACAGCACTTTAGGGAGTTTTTAAAGCGTGCAGCAGTGACAATGAAAATAACATGGCTTTTGAATTCAGTTGGGGACAATCAGTGCTGTGCTTCTGAACTAAAATGGAAACTAAAAATATTAAAATAAAAGCTAATCCAAAATTTTACTAAATATTATATAAATAATACAAAAATTACAAAAATAAATTAAATTACATTTATATATATATAAATACATACAATTTTAAAATAATTTTATAATTAAAACTAGTTTTCATTCATTCAAACAAAATTAGTAATAAACATTACATGAAAAAATTTTAACTTATGAAAATTGATAATGTTGTCTTGTTATCTAACTGAAAAAAATAAGTTTAAATTTGAAGTACTAAAATTACTAAAGCAAACAATTACACGAAAATAAAATTCAAATATTAAAAAATAAAAGATAACTCAATATATATGAATACTAGAATAGAAAAAATACTTAAATAAAACTAAACTAAAGATTTTATCATTTAGGATTCAGAAACATATGCATGCATGCTTAAAATATAATGTATCTAATAATCTTTTGTGTAACGTGAGCAAAGACAACAGTCCTGGAAGCCTGTTTCCTTCTAAGAGTAAAAAATAAATAAATAAATACTACGTAATTAAACTTTTTTATTATTATTACTTTAATTGTTTATATCGCAAGTGCAGATTTATTTAAAGTTAAGCGTTGTCTGAGATCAAGTTTGATGTGAGCACACAGAGAAACGGCAACACCTTCACTGTAGCATTACATAAGTGACACTAAGCATGGCCTTTGTAAAACGTGGAGCACTCCTGGGAGTTTTTACAGCGTGAATGCTGTCCGACTCGCTGTGTCAATCCCACCAATGGTTCTTCTCATAATTTGCCGTAGATTATTGACATCAGGCCGCTTTAACCCTGAGGTTTAGGTGTTCTCAATTTACAAAAAAAACTACGACTGCTGTTTTGTCTGTGTTCGCAAGCACACAACCCCAAACAATGATGTGTGGCGCATCCTGTGAGATATTACGTCTAACACCTTACTGAATCTGGGCTGAGACGAACACTGTGCACTCATGCATTTGAGAAATATTTGGACGATCGATTTCACGGGATGCATTACAGGTGTGAGTGTGTTTTCAATTAGCTTTGCACCTACCCAGAACACACCAGCATCAGTGGAGCTCAGCCAAACGCTGTCAGCTCAAACATCTGCTCGGAAAAACCTTCTGCTTAAAAAAAAAGAAAACAAGAAAACAAGTGAGACAGAAAAGAGTCTTCAGGCTATTTTCAGACCTGCATAAAACTCTTAGGGATGGAACTTGTAAAAACTTTTTATATGTATTTTAAGTGATTAAGTGATAATCAGCAGTGTTTTTCTCAGTTAAAATAAAACTATTAGAAACAAATATGAAAAGGGAAAAAATAAATACTTTAGAAATGCTGACTGAGTTACTAAATAAAATAAATTTGAAATACTGTAGAATAATATGTCAACTAACTCTACATAAATAAATAAAAAAGAAATGTTGCTTTGGTAAATAATCTGAAATAAATCTGAAATAGAATAAAATATACATGCTTTAAATAAAATTTTAAATCTCAGTGACTAATTTTTTATTTTTTATTGGCTGCTATAGCTGAAATAAACCTGAAAT